>JAIFKI010000040.1:512500-596593 GCA_025389145.1 Misgurnus mizolepis | reverse complement strand
GTGAGCAGAATAGATTTATTTAATTATTTAATATTATTTATATTATATAATTAGGCTAGTTCGTGCGGTTACATTTATGTCAATTGATCGTTAGAAGGGATTAAAATTGATTGTGTTATGTTCTGTAATTGTTGTTAATAAATCTGACAGAAGAAAGTGTGTAAAAGTTTGACTACAGTAACCATATCTAAGCTTCAATTACCAAGATAATTATTTCATTTATTTCTCTGAATTCAGATCAACTGTTCATTTATGCAGTTTATGCTTTATTTATAGGTAGCAATTTTTTTTTTTTACAGTTCTGCATATATAATATGACAAACCTAGGAGACTTTGCTGTAAGAGAATTAATCATGTTTTTGTTTTCTTTTCTCAGGTCCGGTCAGTACCCACCACCCTTCCCTGTTAACATCACCCACAGTTTATACTTTTTCTTAGAAAACCAACGGCTCTTTTAAGAGCCACTTCAATAGACCCTTTTACAGCCCACGTGATCAAATAGCCTGCGTGCGCATTTTGGCAACGGAAGTGTTTTTATTTCGCAGTGGTTCTAACGTATAAGCAACTCAGAAAGTTTATTAAAACGATTTCCCCACATCCAAACGTCTGGTTGTAGCATTTGGTTGCACTAATATAATATACGTTTAGTATTTGGCCATCTTCTAACGTCTTCTATCCACTCCACTATAGTACACGGATCTGGTAACTGTGTAGAAGATAAGTCAACTTTTTAAACTAACTCTCTGTCTGTGTTGCTTCACTGCTGATTCTTGCCGTGCTTCCGTTGCCAAACTGCGTGCGCATATGTTGCCACGTCATCATTGTGTACAAACAGTAAAAGGGTCACTCACTCACTCTTTCGCAAGCTTCTCTGTTTTCAAGTAAGTATTGTAATTTTATTCTTTTGTTTTTCTTTCATTTTACTCTCTCTCTCACTGTCCAAAACACTTAGCCTATGCCTCTTTCTCTGACCAATGTAGTTTTGTTGAAATGGCTGCTGAGCAAGACAGAGGGAGAGCAGAGAATGTTATTTTCATAGCAGACATGCTTCTTGCTCAAATCAAGGTGAGTATATTTGTTGAGATTGTGTTCTTGCAGTATTGTGATAATTCTAAAGTGTGCGATTTAGAGTGCAATAATTGTGTGAACTGCTCAAGAGTTGGCTGTATTTCAGTATTACCATACAAGGCACACTTTCTTTTATGCAAGGCAAAGGAACCCAAGGGCAAAGCAACAGCCACTAAAAGGGAGTACATTTAATGTCAGATAGGTGGAGAAAATGCTGAAGGACGTCCACTACTAAAAAGAAACAGAAGTGAAGAGATACAAAGCTTCAGCTACAGGTATCCATGTTCTACCAGATTATTTGTGATTTGTCAGCCTCATTTTTTCTAAGCTATATTACTGTGCCCATTGTTAATGCTTTCTCACAAATTATTGAACTTCTGTTTTCAGTCTGTTTATTGCCTACAGTGAGACCTCCACATTTCTGCACTTGTGATCATGCAAACATCCAGTGTAGAGCACTTCACCTGCCCGGCATGTACACCCAACAATGCTCGCTCTTTGTGCAGATGGCAACAGAAAAACCTACAGATTCCGTCAGTCTCAAAAGAGTTAGTTCTTTTACTCTTGTAGTTTTAAGGAAAAATAAACTTTTGGATTTAAATCCATCATTTGAAATGTGTAATTTTTGCTTTATTAAATAGTTAATGTATCCCAGCTGTTGTGAGCTTATATAATACTTAAGGAATATTTCACAGTGGGCTGCTACGCAGCAGGTGTGCATTATTTTCAAATAATTTAAAGGACTGGAGTCAATTATTCTGCTTATACCACAGTTACCACAAACATTGCTTTGGGTATTTTAAGACATTTGACAGGTTAGGTGTGCGTTTTACAAAAATAATCATTTGGATATGGGAATGTGTGCTGGCACCCAAACTGGCTGGCTAGTTTAATAGCTTGGTCATTCATTATTACATATCAGTTTGTCACCCTGACTTTCAACTAGTTTGTGTACCTGGAGTAGAGAAAGCAGAAGATTAACTTTTTAATGCTCCATGAATCCTGAAAAACCTTTAGTTTAAAAGTAAACCTTTATTGTCTACAATCATTATAAAGATGCCTGTTGGTGTGATTTAATTTGAAACTAACAGAAAAGTAAGCAAACTTGATGAAGAGGGCCTTGAGGTGGTTGTTTGCAGACACGGAGTGCTACTCAAGCTCTTAATGTGCCGGGGAGTAATATTTTCTTATCCACCTATACCTGCAGAAGGAGCTTCAAGCAGCCACAAACGGAGAGTTCTTTTGAACAGATATTGCTTGCGAGTATTGGCCATACCTTGAGAAGGCGTCAGTCTCCATGTTGGAACTCAGACCTTTACTGCAGATGAGACCTTTCCTTTCTGTCATGCATGCCAAGGCTCATTCATCCAAGTGTCAGGTAATGCATATTCTTTATCGTACCATTTGAAATTGTATTTGTATTACTTATTAAAACACTGTAACTGTTTATGGTTGTAATATAGGTGTCACACATTTGTTAGATAATCTGGCAAAAATCAGGAAGGTGCTGGTACAACTGCAGTTCAGGAGGTCGAAATGGTCAACAGCTACCTGTCTCATTGTGGCCTCACAACCAAGTATCTAATTGATGCCTATTTATAATATTTTAGGAAACCTGTCTTTATTTTTTCACTTTTTTATTCTTTCTGTCTAGTACTTTGAGATTGCATAAGAGTAAGCTGTAACTGTTCAAAGTACATAAAAAATTGGCATGTAGTTCTCTCTTAAATTTTAAACTCAATTGTCAGTTTCTGGATTAATTGAAATACGACAAGCATTAATGGGACCTTTCTTCCTTCATTACATACATGTCTTGTTAATAGCCAGGAATGACATGCTAACTGTCCATGCTATTGGGTGGAACCAACGGAAGCAAGAAGGCCTTCAGCATTATCCAGCAGATACATCAAGGTCTTATATTATGACTGAGTTATATAGACACAAAGATTTTTCTCACTTTTAAAGATTGCAAGGACAAACATATTTTTATGGCATTCTTTCAGAAAGGCTCAGAGACGGGAAGATTTGAGCAGTGAACTGGGGTGTCCTGAGAACATTGTGAATCAGTGGGTACAAGATTTCAGACAATAGGCTACTGATGGTAATGTATTTTATGGACATTATTTAAATTGGTTTACAATATTGCAGTGTGATAATCAATTTTGTAACTGAGAATCTTTGCCATGTATAAGTATTTAAGTAAAGGTATGTCCTGTTTTAATCGCAATAAACTTGTGTCCTTGTAAAGTCCTTTGAGACATTAATTTGATTTGGGACATGTACAGCCTAAAGACATCATAATCATTTACTTGTATTATTTTTTTTGCTTTAGGATTTGGTAGGTACCAGATGTGATGACCTACATAACCTTCAGAAATGAATTGAACAAATGTTTCTTAGTCTTCATCGAAAAGCCAGCCTTTATAATCACGCTGGTATGTTGATAACTCATCTAAGACATTTTTGTTGATTGCAGTTATACCAGGGGTATATTGAATGCTGTATTCTGATTGGCTAAGAAATGTTCTGTGGGTATGCATTTATTTCTGATAACTGCACACCTAACTTGTCAAATGTCTTAAAAATAGGCACCAGAGCAATGTTTGTGGTAACTGTGGTATAAGAGGAATAATTGACTCCAGTCCTTTGAATTATTTGAAAATAATGCACACCCGGAGCATCCAGTTTGCGTCGTGCCTCATTGCACCAAATGTGCTTTTGCACCAAAAGTGCTTTTGAGAGAAACAACAGATAAAGAACAAGCATAATATTTTTTGTCTGTGCTTTTAAATTATTGAATGACACAATTACAATATTCATTTTAATGTTACTGCTACTCTAAAGATTTAGTCCATTATTTTTCATTAGGGTGATGTTGAAACTAGGTCTTCAGCAGGCTTACACCACATGTGATATAAGGAGAACTATTTAAAGGCTCATAAGCAGCAAAAAGTTGTTCTTATATAGATATAAAGATAAAGGGAGACAATCTTTAACTGTGTGAGTGTTTCTTTTTAACCTCTCATAGCCGACTTTCTGAATCAAATATTTTGCACCTTGCACCAGATTATGGGCTGTACATGCACTGCTTTTGTTTTGCTTGCTTTTCAGAATATACCAGTCAAAATTGTGTTTAAGATGATGTTATTTGTGTGACTTCAGAATCCAGCAACACCCTCACCAAGAAGATTTTTTTGATGTATACATGTCAAAAGTGCGCCTTCAAGAAGGAAAGATCATTGTGATGAGGGAGATGAGACACCACTGCACCGCACCTATCTCAGAAGCCTGGCTAGGAACATCAGGAAAATGATATCAGAAATGTCTTCAGGCAAAAACAGTGGTAAGAGGCTAACTTTTATTACCATCATGCAATGATGCATGCCATTGGTTTCTATAAATAAGGGTTACAACAGTCTCAAGACACATGTTAGTTTCACATTCTGAAATCAAGTTCCTTTGTCATTTGGTGATAAAAATCACAGATAATCTAGATGATTAGACACACTGAATAGCAAATACGACAAAATAAAAACCCACTCATTTTTAGATCCTGAAGTGTTACGTTATAGTTTTCTTGTGGTTGGATCTTAATGATCTGTAGTTCTTTACATAGAATAGAAACAAAGAAAATCAAGAGACAATGAAAGCATGGCAATTGTTGTATATAGTTTAGAAAGGAGTACATGGAGGTATTTAAATTTATTTCCTAATAGTATAATGTAATTAGTAATACTAATGTGAAATCTTTAGGAATATAATTGGACCTTAATAATAAAAGCAGTATTAACATAATGTACAAAATAAGCCTCAAGTAAAACCTCTAAGTATTTTCATGCATCCCTTCAATTTTTCCTTTTAGGCAGTTTAAGTGAAGAGTGTCATCGCTGGCTACTGTGTCGTCTTCAGAAAAGGCTTGCAGATGTAGAGAAGAAGTTCTAAGTTTGCTCAAGTTACAGCCAGGCTTTAGGACGATGTTCTTCACTCCCAACCCTGGAGAGCCGGTGTCCTGCAGACTTTAGCTCCAACCTTAACCACGAAGAGCTGGATTATGAGAGTTCAGATGACAGTGATTTTGAAACTCTGAACTGGTGTATGCATTTAGACTGTGTGTCACACTGAACTTCAGGTGTGTTTCATGGAAAACATAAAACTATTTGGAAATGTAATGGATGTCTGATACAGTGCTTTTATTTTAGACAACCGTTTCCTGCAGTGTGTAAGCAACATTAGCCTCATAGATTGATGGGAAACTACTGTTAAATAAGTTTTTGTATGATAATCCATATCTCCGTTTACAAGCAGCAGGTTAGCTATTAGGTTTCCCCTCCACCTCCGATGTTTCACAGACTACTCCTACAGTCAACTGTGTTACTACAACTTGCAAATGCCACAATCCTCTTGCAGTGGTTACTTCACCAAACTGTGCCCATATCATCTTGTCAACATAATGACATTTACTGTAGAAAAATGTGCAAATCTATTTTGCCTGTGTTACATATGTTACTATTATTGTTATATAGTTTTATACTGTATCAAGTTTTTTCACAGTGATTGTGGATACTTTTGGAGTGAACTAACTGTATGTCATTAGATGAAATACTTTACATAAATGACTGATCAATAGCCTACCCATATTTGATGCATGAGTTAATACTGTTGTTACGTTTTCAATGAAAGGAAATGTTTTACAATGCCATTTTCTTGAGGTAACTATTAAACTGTTTCATATATGTACCTGCAAAATTGTTTGCTAAAGCGTTGTTTACTTTCCCTGTTTTGAAAATGAGATGTAAAACTACTTTATTATTTATGCCTTAAAAATATATGATAGTTTAATACAGGTTAAATAATAAAAACTTGTTAATTAGTTAGTATATACAGTTGTGTTGTATTATTTATGGCATAGTTGTTATAATTAATACAAGTTTTTCATTACACTGCTGCATAACTTTGCTCTAGATAATGTAGGGTATTAACACTAGACAGTTCAAAGATGATTAACTTTTAAGTTATGTATACTATCAATACATATATTTACGTATAGTATGTGTGAATGCTTTTGGTCTTTGATTAAATGCTTGTCAGCACAGGAAAGTGCTTTGTAAATAAAGTTATTTTTATTATTTGCTGTGTTTTCTGTATTAAAACCTAAAAGTTAGACATACTAAACTTAACCCAAAGAAAACGAATACAATATAGGATAATTGGAGACCCTAAAATTTCTCTGGAGTGTTGTTTCTATTAGTAAATCAGTGATGGTGACCAGTCCGACTTGAGGGTGTAGCATACACCGCGTAGCCCAGCCAAACGGATAAGCAATGATGGATAGAAATAAATAGCCAGCCCCTCACATTTAGTGCCTAAATTTCAATCTGAAACGCAATTATAAATAATGACATTTTAAATGATTTCTTAGCAATATCAGTATCTTTTTCCCCCAATACGTTTACCTTACTTAGGCCTATATGTGTCTGTGGTCAGGCTGTTAGCTTAGCAACTAGCATGAACTCGTTTGAATTCTTACAATATGTTTTATTGTTTGGCAATAGCATGTCTGTTAGAAAGTCACTTTATACTATAGTTCTTTTGAAAAGATGTAAACAATACTGGTCCAGAGGCACTTCCTGTTTCAGTTTGTGACTGTTATTTCACACATAGGCTAGGCTATATCATTATCTTTAAGATGTTTGTTTAACTTTTTGACTCAGTTCTATATGTTCTGTTGGTTGTAATTTATCCCAACATTTATCTAGTGTTAAAAAAACTGAAACAGGAAGTGCTTCTGGGCCAGTGTTGTTTACATCTTTTGAAATGGTCTATTTACAACCCTAGTTTGCAAACCTAAGAACTACATATTTAACAGTCTATAATACACTGCAACAGGGAAATTATTTGTATATTGTTTTTTATGTCTGGAATATTAAACCCTAATGGAAAAAACAGCATAAACCAGCATAATTCCCATGCTGGTTTTTGGTGCTTGTTTAGCTGGTCACCAGCATACCAGCACCAAAACACAACATATAGCATGCTGTTCTTGCTGGTATGACCTGCATGGGATTGGTGCTGGTATGCGATGACCACCAGCACCAACCCAGCATGGGAATTATGCTGGTCATCAGTAAACCAGCACCAAAACAAAAAAAACAGCATAGGCCTGCCAGCATGAGTATGCATTTAGGGTTATGCAGAAGTGAAGCACAGTAGTGTTGTCAGAATTAAAAATTATACATGACAGCAAAGTGAAATTTAATTTGTATCACGTTTTGTGATGCTATCTATTAGTGATCACACCAAACAGTACTCCTCATGATGGAAGAGTTCAAGGGCTTTGTAAAACAGTTGGTCTCATCATTGTAGTCCCTTTCCTTTTCTGAATGATGAGACTCACATATATGCATCATTTTTATAGTTCAGAGGTCAATATATCAAAGCAAAGCAACTGTATATTTGGTTTAGTCCTATGACAACATTTTTAATTTCACTCTGCCCACTCAGCCCTCGTATCACACATTTCAAAGACATGAAATGATGCAGTGCATTTGTCAGACATATTATTAAATTCCTTAATGATTTTTTTCTTATTTGAATCAAACACTACTGTGGGCCTCTTGGGATATTTGTTTGTCACAAACCCTAACACAATAAATACTGTAATCGATTGAATTGTACCTCAAGAAAACAGTTTTAAAGTAATCTCAACTCAATAGTGTTATGACTATGAATTAAAATACAAAAGTTACATTAAAAATAATAACAGTATCATTATAGATGGCCCTCAAAGCAGCAACAGTTGAGGGGGGCTGATCACATCCCAATTAGCTTCAAGTAATGTACTGCAGAACTCCAGTGTCCATCCTCTTATTAATTTTATCATTATGTCTGTTTGGGCTGTGCACATATGGGTGTAAGTGGTTATTTTCAGAATCATCATCTAATTTAAAGAGCTATTATATGACACACTGATGTTTTAAAACTTTTCTATTGCTCAGAAGTTCACAATGCATTTGGCAACATTTAAATGATGGTGTGATTACTCAACACCTTATGTATTGTTGGTTATATATGTTGCATACTGAGACTATTTCTGGTGCACTTCTGTATTGTTGTTCTTGTGTTGCTCTTAATGCTACCTCATTTCTAAGTCGCTTTGGACAAAAGCGTCTGCAAAATTATTAAATGTATAAACAATTACTTATTTCCCACCATCAATCTTCAAGTAAAAAAAGCTTTGTATAGAGTTGTCTATCATTGCCACTTAAAAATGAAGGTGCTCTAAACCACAGCATTTCCATTGCTTGATAAGATAAAATGTGTAGGTAAAATATGTGATCAATTAGAATGGATGATTGATTTGTTTTTAACAACACAAGACAGGCAGAACAAAATATCGTTTCTAGAAACTAAACAGTTTTCCTATAAATAATACAAGGATCAGCAGCTATGGATGTTTTTTATTCTCTGAGCAAATACATTTTATGTTGTCTTGAATGTTCACCAAGTAGACTTTTTAATAAATAGTGTGTGTGAAAATAAAGAAACCAATGAATTCCTCAATGTTTATTGAAAAAAGTAAAGTAAATAGACTCACTGTACTTAACATCATTACATCACAGTAGGATATAACATGATTAAAACAGTTAAATTGACAATAATTTGGTTGCAAAACAGTTTTAACAGTATTCAGTATTAATATCCAAAAAAGTGCAAAAAAGCACACCTGAAAGGAGGAGCAATAAAAGGGTCCAGAAACAAGTGTTTGTTTAAAACATAAAAGAAAAACAAGTTACACAAGAAAATAATAGTGCTTCTTATTGTATCAGGTCCCCAAGAAGATGCCGAAGCACTAACAAGTGTCCCCATCCGCCACCCACTCCAATGGCCACTTCTTTTATCTGTAACACAAAAATAAAAAATGCAATTACATGTTTGGTTGGGCAAATAAACTGTAGACACATTAAAGGAGAACACCACAGTTTTTCAATATTTACTATGTTCTTACCTCAACTTAGATGAATACATACATATCTTTTTTCAACGCGTGCACTTAATCTTTGTACAACGCTTCTTGAATGTGTTAGCATTTAGCCTAGCCCCATTCATTCCTTAGGATCCAAACAGGGTTCAATTTAGGAGCCACCAAACACTTCCATGGTTTCCACACTTTCCATGTTTTGTTTTGTGCCACCATACTTACTCGTGTAACTACTCATGTAAGAGTCTTTAAATAGGGAAAACATGGAAGTGTTTGGTGGCTTCTAAATTCATCCCTGTTTGGATCCTAAGGAATGAATGGCGCTAGGCTAAATGCTAAAGCATTCAAGAAGCGCTGTACAAAGATTAAGTGCACGCATTGAAAAAAGATATGTATTCATTTGTCTAAGTTACATAGTAAATATTGAAAATCGTGGTGTTTCCTTTAAGACACATTAAAACTTAAGCTGTTTTCCTAAAGCTGTGTTTTGGTGGGGTTTTATTAAATCACAGTAGAATATGCAAGTCAACAATGCAAAAGAAAGCCTTCATTGTTCTTTTACATCAATTTTGTGTTAAAGCATTACTTGACTTATTGCATTTTGTTCTGGTAACTCCAAAGAGAGGAATGTGAAGTTCACATTTAACTTTAAGACAACATATGTGATAAATGAATCACAATGTTAACATTGTTTATGTCTCAATTTGGTGTTTTCAACAATTAAAGACAAGCCATGTGCAAATTCATTATTCAACAACTTTGTCTTTAATAATATGGAGAAAATACTCTGCAGTCTAATTCCCGTAGTTTAAAATCACCTGTGTTTCCAACGTCACAAACAAACATAACCAATCACATCAACACAGTTGAACGCGTGCATCAATAGTATGTATGTATGTATGTATGTATGTATGTATGTATGTATGTATGTATGTATGTATGTATGTATGTATGTATGTATAGTCTAAGCTCAGCAGTTATGCGTCTAGACAGTGGTCACCAATCCTGGTCCTTCAGGTGTGTTTGATTAGGGTTGGAGCTAAAATCTGAGACACCGTCCCTTCAGGACCAGGATTGGTGACCACTGGTCTTATGTAAGTAGATGCTACATACAGATGTTTTAGCTGTGCAACTGAGTAGATTAGCATATTCATAGATCTGCGCATACAATGTGACAAGCAAAACTTTTTTTATATTATTATATTATATTATTTTTTATTATGATGTTCAAAGATGCATTTTAACTGATACAATTCTTGACTAGAATGAGACTTTAAAGAAAAGCACATGAGCAAGGTAACAGGGAATTCTATATAAATACCTAGAGACAAGGAAAGCTCATTTTGCAATGATGCCAAAATCTTACATTACTTACATCTTCTACAAGGAGTTTAATGGGTTGACAAATCCTCAGAACTATGACTTCAGGCAGGCCATTTAGTTTGGGCATACTACCTTAATTTCATTATTTGCCTAAATTGTTTGGCATGTTTATTGTGGACAGTAGGTGTTAGTGGCAATTAGATATACTGACAACCAGGGCTTAAAAACGAAAAAAATTATCAATCGTTTCACTCCGAGCAGAATCGATATTTTAACGTTTCCGTTTTTGCGTTCCTCATTGAACATTTACGTTCTGAAAACGGTTTACTTAGAAAAAATACCGGTTAATAACGTTATTTTAATTCAGGCTATACTTTAACAAATGCATGCATCCAGACTAATTTTCACACAAAAATAATAACATAACACATGATATAACTAAACTTCAACATTTCATTAATTGTTAAAACCACAAAAGAAATACCTGCATTCATTTTAAGTATAAACAGCTGAAAAAACGACCCGTTTTCAATCATGTCTTTTTCTGGTTGAATCCGCAGCATACTCTGCTGGATGTTTATGTTAAATGTGCCTCTGTAAGTTACCTCAGTGATTCCGGCTACTGTTCTTCTCCCCCACATCCTTCAATATTGCAGACAGACTTGTTAAGACAGCTTGTCGTAAGAAAAATAATAACGAAAAGGAATTTCTTGGTGGCGACCCATCTAAAAAGTTATTGACAGTGGTATAAGTCCCCTGGCTTTTTTGAGTTACAGTTTGCATCTTCATATTTCCAAGCAAGTTTTAACTTAAACATACCTCTGAACATTTGATGGGTAGCTTTGTGGTTATTTAAGACAAATGCTATCGGGCCGGAGACTCGATGACTGCTGCGCGGGCATTTCACTCACGCTATGTGTCAAAGTCACTCACGCTTGATGCGTCAAAGTCACATGTTGTACTGTTCAAATCATGATTGGTCACTGATAAGTACAATATTAAAGAAAACGATAAAATAACGTTATTAACCGGTTAATGGTAATTTTAAATAAACGTTTCTGTTCAGAACGATTAAAATTGATTTTGTTTTCGTTTTCGTTTTTGTTCCTGTTAAAATTTCGTTCGTTTCCGGTTTTCGTTTTCGTTCCTTGAACCGGTTCAGAGCCCTGCTGACAACAGATTAAAATTAACAGTGAACATGCCACTTCTCATTGGCATGCGTTTTAACACTGAGACGTTGTACATACCAAAGTTTGCACGGCTCCCACTCCACCTGCTTCCATTTCTGGCCCTAAAAAATAGTGGGACTTTTTTAGTTTCAAATATTTACTGTGTTTACCAATAAGTTTAAGACCATTACATCAATAACAAAACAAAAAAACTATATCATCCCTTTTCAACTGGAACATTATATAACCTGTGTATTGTTTGAGTTGTATTACATTTAACCTTAATAACTCTAGATTTGGCAACCCTCTTCACAGGGTAAAAATCCTGTCTCCCTGTCACATTGTGTGGGCATTCAGAATTTCTGAATAATACATTTTAGAAAATGGAATGGGAGTAATAGTCTGAATTTTTTTTTTATACACTCCTTAAATCAAATCTGTACTTTCCCATAGAGTGCAAGAACCACCATGTACAACAGTTTCCACACTGCAGATAAGTACTGTTCATTAATTCACAACAGACTGTAATACACTACATACTGGTGCTGCACAATTAATCGCATGTGATTGTAACGCGCATCTCGTCAGTAAATCTCGTCCTTGTTTAGTAGTAAATGGCCATCAGCTGCTTTCAGATGGAGCGACATTTACTACACAGAGCCGTAGTTCACTGACAAGAGGGGAAATATTGCATTAATAATCGCACGCGATTCATCCTACTACATAAATATCCCCTCCTGAATTTAAAAGCCATTGCTGATTAATCTAGTAGATTGTGATCTTTTTCCCCATCAACCAATTCAAATTTAGCTTAAAAGTCATTTAACTGTCCGTTGTCAACACACCTTTCCTTTGATCTGGCCGCACTGTAGTGAGAGCTGGAAAGCCTTCTTTCAGACCATCTGTTAACAACAGAGAACATTTAAAATGTAGAAATTATGAAAATTAGTCCAGTTTATAATAAAAGCTTCTTTTCATAAAGGCTGCACACGGTGAGCACTGGACGCAAAATGTATTGTACAGTCAGTAAGAAATACGCCATCACAGTAAAGTAATCACAACAGAAAATTATATTATTCCACAGCTTTATATCTCAAATATACAGTTTATACTTGCATGGACACTTGCACGTGACTGGGCAACTGGCCAATGAAACATGATCATTAGCAGTTCCAAGTGGGCTCTAAATCTAACGCAACTAAGCCACACAGTCAACAGAAAGTATGCCGTTTTTCTTTATGATATTATGCAATGAAATATTGTGATAAAGGTACAGAATCAATATATTTTGCACCCCTAATTGGAGCCCACCAAAACAATGTCTTAGATATAGGCAAACACAGGCATGAATTTAAGTTATGACCAACAGCATTTCATGGAATTTGCCAAACACACACAAACTGTTATTTGATTGATGGTACCTCTCGTCAAATTCATGAAATGCTGTTTTCATTACTTAAAGTGGTGGCCAAATGATTAGAACACCTGACAGATTATTAAACCCACATGGGCTATGAGATAACATACCGATAAAGTTCTGAGGAATATATTGGACACTATGCCAGAGAGATGTGCTGCTGTAATTGCTGCAAAAGGTGAACATACCAAATAATAAAGTTAAAAGTGGATAAAAACAGTACGACTCTACCTCATCTGATATTTGTTGTGCTCAAAGAAACCATTGTTATGAAAAAGTAATCATGTTTTGGAAACAAAAAAATCAATATTTCAGATCTGTCAGGTGTTCGACAATTTTGACCACCACTGTATATAAATATCAATTTCTGCACTCCTATTCCAAATGCTTTGAATGCAGGGATCCCAGGACTCTTAATTTGATTACAGTTTCACATTACACAAAGTAAGAGTATGGTTTTTTATAAAGCTTAGAATTTATTTCAATGCACTTCATAAAGCTCCTTTTTCCTTACCTTTTCCAAGAGAAACTGGGAGGCTCTTGGGGGTCCATCTGGGTAATGGGTTTCTTTTCCCAGATTGCTGCAGTGGGGTTGCATGGTGTCCTGAGGGTCCTAAAAGGGATACTGGCTGTCAAATTGTGGTCCAATAAGGGCTGCTGGTGGTCCAGTTAGAGCTGCTCTGGTATGAGGCAGGGCCACTGGTACCTGGAGATCAGGTTGGGCCATTTGTGGTCCAGTTGGGGATTCAACTCGGGCTGATGAGGTTTATTGACTTGTTCTGCAACACCTTGTGAGGTCCCGCCTACATTTTCGAAATACAGAATTATTTAGAAAACACTGATCAACCGTTTTAACAATTTTATAGACCAAACACCTAAACAATTATTTTAAGAGAAAAACGACAATAAGCCACAGTAGTAACAAGAGATGTAGACCTTACAAATGTAAAAAGTGCTTATTGTTCTGCCAAACAGTAATAATTTAAAATAGAAATGTGATGGATGTTTGATAGTCTGGATGTTGACCAATTGTGCCACTTGTTCTACTGTTATACTGAAATTGTATAACTACAATATTCATATTTACTATTTACAGTGTCTGCCAATTCAATGTGATAGTTAATGTTATAAACAAATGATAAAATATATGCAATTGTAAAGTTACTCTGATAGGACCAGTGTTATCACCTTTAGGGGTGGTTTCCTGGTCAGAGTTTGATCCTAGTCCCAAAGTAAAATGCATGTTTGAGCGTCTTAATTAGAAAAACACCTTGTACTGACATATCTTAACATACATCAGTGCCAATGTTTGGTCTCTAGATGCAGACACTGGATCCTTGATTAGTAGCAAATCACCATCACCTGCTTTCAGATGGAGCAACATTTACCACACAAAGCGAAGTACACTGACAAGCTACGCAATATTGCATTTATCATCGTTGACAAATTGCCTGTGACAATGAACTGGATATTGCCTAGCTTTTCAGAGAAGCACAGCTTTGTGTAGTAAATGCTGCTCCATCTGGAAACAGGTGATGGTGATTTACTACTAATCAAAGAACTGACTTCACTTATGAGATGTGCAGGACAATTTCATGCAATTTATCCTGCAGCCCTATTTGCAAGCATTTGAAGAATAAAATGTCAACCCTTTAATCCACATTAGAGTTCAAGCTTAGTTCAAGCTTAGTTTAATATCGTCTGTCGTCCTGTGTCTGGACTGGATCATCTGGTGTGTGCATTTCATTTTATTTTAGATTAAACTGACAACCAAGCAGATGCAGTTAGTAATGTTATTTTATTGATACTTAAACATGATCAGCTACATAAAGCTACCTAGCTTTTAACCTCTCCCAACACTTGAGAGCAGTGATAGCTGCCCACTGTTCAGTGTGTGTGTGTTTCCTACTCACTAAGATGGGTTAAAAGAATAGTTCACACTGTCATCATTTACTCACTCATTATTTTAAACCTATATGAGTATCTTTAGTCCTTTGAATGCTAAAAGATGATAATTTGATGAGCAAGGATGGCAAGGATGCAGTTGACAGTACTCAGTGACTTCCATAGTATTTGTTTTAACTACTATGGAAGTCAATGAGCAACATCATCATACATTATCAAAATATATTTTGTATTCAATAGACAAAGGGAATTCATGCTGGTTTAGAACAATGTCAGAATGAGAAAATAATGACAATGTTAATTATTTGGGTGAACTATCCCTTTAAATTGCATGGGTCACTTTCGAGCATGCAAGTCAGTTGTAAACTAAAAGCAATCAATCACAATCTTAGTACTACATTAGTTGAGAGAAGGCACCACATTTTACCTGTAATTTTTAATAAATAAAAAATAATCTTACCTTGAATAGGTTCTTTAATCTTTCCAAGCATGTAATGGATGTCTCAGTCAAGTGACAACGGGGTGTCAAAACCTCAGACCCCCAAGCATTTGGTTTTCTTCCAGGCCTTGACAAATACAAAACATAACAAACATGCAAAATAACATATATATGTTGTATGTATGTATGTATGTATATAAAACAATAATCGCAATTTCATACCAGCATATCTTCCATATTTTCATCTTCATCATGCACCCAGCTCTCCCGCTTCTGATCAAATTTCTTCAGTTCTTTTTTACCCTAAGCTTATGTGGCTGCTCTACCTTGCATGTGTTACAGGTTTTGCAAGCTACATTTAGTTGTGTATGGCAGACCATACACTTTCTAGTTGTTGACCCCTGGCCTGGCATTTCTAATAAAGAAGAGTAAACGGGAGAGAGTGAAAGAGACTTTGAGAAGTACAAAGCAGGGCAAGATTAAAAAATTAAAAAGCAATACTTACTTGAGGAGAGTGAGTGAGTGAGTTGATTATTGAAGTGGCTCTTAAAAGAGCCGTTGGTTTCTAAGAGAAGTATAAACTGTGGGTGATGTTAACAGGTAAGGGTGGTGGGTACTGACCGGACCTGAGAAAAGAAAACAAAAACATGATTAATTCTCTTACAGCAAAGTCTCCTAGGTTTGTCATATTATATATGCAGAACTGTAAAAAAAAGGTAACAGTTATGCTACCTATAAATAAAGCATAAACTGCATAAATGAACAGTTGATCTGAATTCAGAGAAATAAATGAAATAATTATTTTGGTAATTGAAGCTTAGATATGGTTACTGTAGTCAAACTTTTACACACTTTCTTCTGTCAGATTTATTAACAACAATACAGAACATAACACAATAAATTTTAATCCCTTCTAACGATCAATTGACATAAATGTAACCGCACGAACTAGCCTAATTATATAATATAAATAATATTAAATAATTAAATAAATCTATTCTGCTCACCAAGGCTGCATTTATTTGATATAAAAAAACAGTAAAAACATTAATAATGTGAAATATTATTGTAATCTGAATGTGAGTGCTGCTGACTGTGTCAGCATCGATCGCTCTCTGTGATCGATTGGTTCCGCCTTGTATGTTTAGATGAGCAGATTTACAATGAACACAATTATTTACTTAAATCAGTTATTTTTTCATTTAGAGCTTATTTCACGAACTGCATTCCGTGCGAAATTAATAAAACTACTGGTTTAAAAACGCTAGAACAACTGTTTAGCAACATAATATAATGCAGTCACTGCAGCTTTCTGTGATTAATACATTAACGTTAGCTCAGCTGATTATCAAACAGTCATCCAAAAATGTTTCTGACCTTAGTAACGTAAAAACCACTATAGATAACTCCATAGTCCACACACGCAAATTAAATGTTATGCTGCACCAACTTTAGGATTTCTTAAATGACCGCACCTGAACAACAATTATGTCCTAAATATGAGCCAATTGGATTCTGACCAAACGCGTGCACTGACTTGTCTGTTGCCTTAGCGGTGATATTATATTGCTTACGTTGCAACAAAGACTTAACATAAACACAGGATTTACTCAATTTTAGTAACATTAATCACCAAATTTCCAAGTAAGCCTTACCCATGGAACTCCGGAGAACGCAATATCACTGCGTCGCTTCTCTTGTTGAAGTTGTTGGCAAAAAGAAAGTATCGCCCCCTATTGGTTATCATCCTCATAAATGCGTGTCATTTTCACGCCTAGAGGAGGCAATGCGTGACATTGACACGCATCCTCTAGTGCAGGGATTCCCAAAGTGTGGAACTCGCGAGCTGCCACCAGGGGGTGCGCGAGAGGAAAAATGTAATGGCGGTCTGCTTCTTTAAGTGGGATTTTTCCATACAATAAATAAATAAAAAACATGAACAGTAAACATTTCCTTTGTAATCGCTTTTATTTTAAATAAAAAACTATACTTAATTAGTTTTTGATAGAAACGTAGAAGACAGCTGCTGTCTTTTTCTACGCACTGCTCTTCTGTTATGCACTGCAGCCGCTATATGCGTGCCAACTCGTTTCATTCATTCCATATATATTATAAATATGCTTAACTGGCTGAAATCAGGGAAACTGTCAAGTGTGGGACGTCTTATGATAAAGTTGTTAGTCACAAAGGAGGAGAGGGATCAAGAGAGAGAGACTTTTTATGGCACAAATAGAAACAATGAAATGTGACGAGACATGGGCACGTCTAATGCACAGGATACGCGAGCAATGTGTTTTCATGCATGGTAAAGAGACCGCCAATGAATTATATAATAAAATACATACATACTTAAAAAGACACTGTAGGGAACTAATTAAAGGCTTTCATTTAATTTTGTTTGAAACTTAAGCTGTTATAATGAATCTGCAAACTATTATACACCTTTTGTGCGAACAGTAAAGGCTTTCGTGAATGATGGGTCGGCACGTTACGCACGCATCTAGAAGGAGAGCGCACTGGTAAACATGAGGAAACTCTCATATATCATCTATTAGCTGACGGCAGTATGTTTGTACGGCACACATTTGTACGTTTTTTACCATAGTAAACTCGAATGGCATCTAAATATCACAGTGGTTAAACGCATACACGGGGCGCGCATTAATCTACGCTGAGCGTAGCTGCGTCTGGTCGTAGTTTCAGATGGTGAAACACGCGTAAATATTTTCACAATGTCAGACGTAGCTAAGCTCGAGGTAGGACTTACACCCAACTTCCTAACGTCCAGCTGTTGCAACCGGCCCCTGGTTATTTGGCATGATTAAACAAAAGTGGGGATTGGGGGTGCGCCAACCCGGTTGGGACATAGAAGGGGGTGCGCAGGAAAAAAAGTTTGGGAACCCCTGCTCTAGTGGACCAGCGTGTCTATTACACGCTTTAGCGTGATACTGGGTTGCAAATACGCAGAGTCACCTGTTGAAACAAAAACAAACATATGTTTATTTAGACTATTAAAGTCATTAAACATTATATAAACACAGACTATACAGACAACCTTAGTTTAGACAAACCTGAAAGATTGTTGTCACAACTTCATACTAAATAAAGATAAATATTATTTTATAATACTACAAATAAAATATTCATATATACAGTACTGTGCAGAAGTCTTAGGCATGTTTTTTTACACAGAAATATAAATGTTTTAAGCCAGTTATTTTTATCTTTGCTGTAGTGTGTCAGTAGGAAATTTCAGTTTACATTTCCAAACATTCATTTTGCGTTTAATTGTAATAATCCAGCTTGGTATTTACAAGGAGTCTGACGACCGGCAGTATGATCCACATGGGGATCTTTTGTATTGAATATAAATATTTGTCTTATATGGTGAACAGAACCCACATTGGATAGCAAACAGAAATAGAGTTAAGCTTAAATGTTATTAAATGTCTTTGATGCTGATGTTAACTGATAATATTAAATGATCTGCAGTGCTGACCGATATAGTACTTGTACTTAATCCCTTCAATTTTATATCTGAACAACTATGTAGTTGTAACAACTAAGAAAAAAATACCTCTGCATGCACACACATGTTATTATTAGTTCTTAATACATGTATGTGCACAAATAACCTACTTCACTGGACTCTGCCTGAAGACATTGCCTTTTGAATAGTGAAGACCCCCCTCAGTGGTTGAGTGCTTAAAGAACAAATGACAAGAGGTAGATATATTGGTAGATATGGCACAGAGTAATGTTTAATGTAGGAACATTCTAATAGCTACATACATTGTCCAGGAGAACAGAAGACCACCACCTACTAATCAGAGGCATCATTCTGAAAACAACAACAACAACAACAATAATATTATATACATACACACACAATCACCATGTATGTCTGTTTAAATAACTTAAGAAATTTAATGACATGACCTCTGTAAAATCAAATTCCAGACCCAAAGCCATGTACAGAGTGTAAAATCCACAAAGAACGAGAAAATTAGCAGGTTATATAACTTACAATTTTTAACAATAACTCTTCAATTTTTACCTACCATTAGTATGATAATCCCAAAGTGGTTCCCACCCATCTGCTTCGGGATTCCCTGTGAGGTTTGGATGAAAACAAGCACATAGTTTTACCTTTACAGATTACCATCACATCAATTATTGTAAATGTTATAATTTATGTAATGAAACAGACTTTTGTTAGCATGTATATAAAATGTTTCACTTCAAATGTATTGGCAGTTTTCTCTGTCCAATTTCTGCTGTCGATGAGTTTTGCAATGTTTCTGTAAAGAAAAATGACACCCAATATTTTAGGGATGTTTTATGTAATTAATAGCATTGTGCAACTTAACAAAATTCAACAGCACATTGTTTAGTATTGGATATTGCTAAACTGACATTAGGCTAAAATATGTAGAACCAGAGTCGTATAATAACAGAGTTACGAAACGCTTTGATCTCGCCGCCGCGCGGTCACGTGATTCATGTAACGTTCTACAGTTCCAAACCAAGCAGGGCTGTCAATCTGTTTGCATATGTTTTCAGCTATTTTAGGTAAATATTAGCTTGTAATGGGAATTGATCACTATACTTACTATGTTTATAACGTTTTTTTTTACTAGGGAGTGATGGAAATACAGTAAATCAGTTAATAAAGATAAACAGTTAATTGTGACCCAAAGATAACTGTGTTTATCTATACCAACTACAGCAACACAGTTTATCTTTTATTTTTGTAGCAAAATATGGCTATATAAATGGCTATCAATCTGCTAAAAACATAATTCCTACACTTTTACTACAATTAAATATGAATTTAGTGTGTTTCTGTTATGCTTCACTGTTACAAATAACCGCGTTGGCGATCTTTTTTTGTGATTTTAATGTATTTATAGTACACATTAAATGTTAATATAATCATACATGATTTTCGAGGATACATCACTCGTATTACTTACCAAACACAATGAAACACATAGCAGCATTGTGAAGCAGTGTGACTTTCTTATAAGGCATTTAGCTTGTCGCTGTTGCCCCCTAGTGTTACTCGTAATATATAAAAAAGATAAGTATAAAGTAGATGGCCACCAGTAATACAATTTTAAACCATTAAATCTATATTATTCACACATTATACACAACTCATTAAAATATAAAAATTTTACTAGTTATTATTAACGATAATCATTACCTACAGCAGAGTTCATAAAATATCACTGTTACTATATTAATGAAATGTCCGAAAATGTAAAGAGAAACGGTAATTTCATCGATTTACCAGCAGGTGCCATTGAAATGAATGGGCTTCAGTGCTGCGTTTGGAACTATACGTCACTACCGGTCACTACATGAAACGCTGTTACTTCCGCATTCCATTCTTACAACGGACGTCTATGTGAGTGTCGTAACTCTATTATTATACGACTCTGTGTAGAACCAAATCAGAGCCTAGGAAATATGTTGTTTATATTCAGTGATAGTACAATCATTCATAAGATACAACATTCCAGAACTTACCAAAAAAGACAACCCAGAAAAACAAGAATGTAGTGAAAGCCAGGTCACTATCACGTAGGAATTAGCAACATACACATTGACATCCTGTAACAAAGAAACAAATATCAGATACGTAGGCTAATCTATATCTCGTTATCAATAAAATAATTTAGACTGTTACTTTACCATGCAGAAAGCGATGTGCTTTATGATTCTTAGGCAACAGTTCAAATCTATCATTTTAAATAAAACAAATAAAATTCGTTCATTTGACATTTTTCCATCTCATTTTACTAATAAAAAATGTATTTTACCGTTGCTTCCAATTTTTCTGAACACTTCTACCAAAGAACTCTTTGCTTTCACCTCATGCAATCAACTTGGTTATTATTACTCTTCTGCCGCAGTTGCCACCGTTTCAACGCTAACTGCCCCCTGCTGGGTCGGAAGAAAATGCCAAAGGCGGGGGGAACAAATATGGGCGGCACGACACGTGTCGCTCCACCAAGAAGTGTCGCCCCGCCTCATCGTCCAGGGTGCACCCTGGGGTTACTCGTTAAACTTGGTATTTAGATGTGTTTTCGTCGATCAGATCACAAGTGGACGAGAGAGACACATTACGTTTACACTTGGTGTTTAAATCCATCTCTTTTTGTCCATTTTCGACCGCTTCTTTCCAGATTACTGAGGACGCTTGTAAAATGAAACGAACGACGCGCAGATCAGCGGCGTTTTATCAATGAAAGGCTAAAAATAGTGCTGTCACCGTGTGTTTGTGCTAGAGGTCAGAAAATATGAAAAACATTTATCTCAGTACCTCAGATTACATAAATGGGCGGAGAGACGGCGTGTGGCTGTTCGAACACATTAAACCACATGCATGTTTACACTAACTGCATAACCATGCTATAGTTAGCCAAGGAACTATAAAACTTCAAGTTTACAACATAGACTGTATAGATTTAAACGAATATGCTGAATTACCTGTGGTGAAGATATAAAGTAACTTAGCAACTTCAGTGTCCATTGAGCCCCATCTTGGAAAACTAACTCCAATATTGACTTTGGTCTTGATGTTTTTCCTGTCGCGTTGTCGTTTAAAATCCCCTTTTCGCTTCCTTGGCGACTTGTTTTAATGTCCTCGAGAATATGTCTTCAACAGGCTTTCAAATCAAAGCATTAGATCGCAGGTTTATCACGGCATGCGGCCGAAGGATTCAGTCTACGCAGGTCGCAGGCTGCATACGTCATCAAGCCTGGTTTATTTAAATTAACTGAGCATTACATTCGCAAGTCATAAGCATATTACATCAATTTACAATTAACTAAGAATAATTGTCAGCTTTATAATTGTTTATATTCTGAAATAAGTCTGTCTTGATGACGTATACCGCCTACACATGCAACCTCCGTGCAACCAGCGTGAGTGTAGTCTGAAAGCGCGAAAGGCGGAGCTTGAATTTCAGGAATGTCCCTCGTCGGAAAATGTATTTCAAAGATGGAGGCACAACATGGATTCAGCCAGAGAGCGATACGGCGGTATGAATTTTAAATAGCAGATTTTACACTTACGAGAATACTTTGATTAGTGGGGTGGAAGTAATTACACATGAATGAGCACATACTTTTGAAAGAAAACATGGGTTTTTGCTAAGAATTAACTAAAAGAAGTACACAGTGGAGCTTTAAAAAGCACAATTATTTATTTTACATTTATAAACTATTATGCATTTTTTTGCCACCAGGTTGTGTTTTGATATATTATGGATTTATTCAGTCACAGTATTGACTTTCATAGTTCCATCTGTCTTAGTCCATAGTTGTTAGAATCTAATTCTAAGCAGGTCTAGAGGTATGAAAGTTTCTTTAGTTTTCTGCGCTGAGGTAGTTTGATGAGGTCTGAGATGAGCAGCAGAGAAGTCTGATATATATCAGGGGACCATGAAAGACACTGACACCGAGATGCAGTTCAAACATAGACCAAAGTTTATTAGACATCCTCCACATTATATAGGATACAGAAAGGAAATGCTAGTCACCTGGGTACCATTTGTCATAATCTTGTGATCAACACATTGAGTAAATCCGTCGAGACAAACAATCGCGTGATATCAATTAACTCTGCAAGCGTGCATTTTGCAAACAATCCTAGACAGTTTTATGTTCTACCTACGTGCAAGGAAGTGGTGCAGAGAAGTTGGGTCTGGAACATGTCCCCAGCTTGCCCTACTTGACCCAACCACAATCAACCTGCAGCAAAGCTAGAGGATATGGTGTAATACCTCCTAACATAGTAACTGCAAGATCATGAATCATCAAGAGGAAATTTGAATGAACAGGCTCAGAGCTAAACAGTGTATGTTAAACAATTATGTGAACACAGCATAAGTAGACATATACTTTAAACATGTTGCATTACGATATACAGTGTATACATTTGCATCCTAAAGCACAGGATGAAGTTGTTATGGGAAATATACATAGGAAAAATACCACTTAAAAGAAGGATGCTCATATGCATACAAGCATAAATTTCATAGAAAGCAGGATATAAATTTTATAAATTTGCTATTATAGTAATATGTGGAGAAAATATTAATAAGTCAATGTGACCCTAAAACTTTTCAATGGTAGTATTTAATGTTACATACTGTTAGAAAAATAAAAAATACTGATCTACTTGTAATTGCTTAGCAAGCTAGATAGTGATATATTTGATACTAGACATTTAATTATACATATTACTCATAACCAGGTGACACAGCAGCATACATACTTATCTTTTCTCCTCATATTTATTCTTTTCTAACCATGGCACCTTATGGCTTAAGCCTATTTTATTTTTATGTATGTATTCTATGTTTGTGTGCATTACATCTCCTGTTCTCTCTCTCTCTATATGGCGTCGTCATTGGAAGCTGTGACTTGACGCAAACTAACCCCGCACCTCCTTCTCGTACTTCTGAGTGACAGCTCTTCTCTGAGCAAACACTCCTAAGTCCCAAATAGATTAATCGATCGCATGGTGACATTGATATGATTTGGCGCAAGGTACAGATGAGCGATTTAAATCCGCATCCGTTTGCTCGTAGTCCGGGAGATTGCGGCTCATGGTTGCTTAACTACAAAAGATGCCACGCGTTTTATAGGGATGTTGCGGCATGACCCGCGTTTAACATGTGTTTTTACGCGTGACATGTGAACGGCCACGGGACGCCATAATGTATATCAAATATATCGGAAATGCGTTTAGAAACCATATTACAGTTATTAAAAAATATTATACCGCGAGATATATTGATATTGAATTATTGTCCAGCCCTATGTTTAATTGCCTTCACACGTGACTAGGGCTGTCACTTTTTATTCGATATTCAAATATGCATTCGAACATGACGTGAAATATCCGTATTCGAACTTTAAATAAACCATCCGGTTTTTAAAATGACATGTTTAGCGCATTTTTCACAGAAACACCTCGTAATGGGAAGGAGGCTGAGAGTGAGACGGACGGCAACTGTGCGCAAGAGAGGGAATCAAATTGGACCAACATGAGCCTAATGTGCATGTCAAGATAGAATTATAGTTTGTATATAAAACTAGATATTAAAGTTTGAGGACAAACTTTATGTTGGCTTGAAAAAACGTAGCCTGAACATTTAAAATGGTTTGACAGAAGTTTATTTTAGTAGGCTATCTGGCTGTTAGCATGATTAGCATGAAGTTAGCATGATTAGCATGAAGCTAGCATGATTAGCATGAAGCTAGCATGAGGTTAGCATGATCAGTATGAAGCTAACATGAAGCTAACATGATTAGCATGAAGCTAACATGATTAGCATGAAGCTAACATGATTAGCATGAAGCTAGCATGATGCTAGCATGATTAGCATGAAGCTAGCATGAAGCTAACATGATTAGCATGAAGCTAGAATGAAGCTAACATTTATTCCCTTGCTAGGGTACTAAGTTTGGTTGCTAGGGAGAAAATTGGCATCCCATAATGATCAACCTTCAAGCCACAAGTAAAACGGTCCAACCCCCGTGTCTCTATGATGTTCTGAAGCAGAGATATAAGGCTTTGTTTATTCCGTTGCTAGGGTACTAAGTTTGGTTGCTAGGGAGAAAATTGGCATCCCATAATGATCAACCTTCAAGCCACAAGTAAAACGGTCCAACCCCCATGTCTCTATGATGTTCTGAAGCGGAGATATAAGGCTTTGTTTATTCCGTTGCTAGGGTACTAAGTTTGGTTGCTAGGGAGAAAATTGGCATCCCATAATGATCAACCTTCAAGCCACAAGTAAAACGGTCCAAACCCCGTGTCTCTATGATGTTCTGAAGCAGAGATATAAGGCTTTGTTTATTCCGTTGCTAGGGTACTAAGTTTGGTTGCTAGGGAGAAAATTGGCATCCCATAATGATCAACCTTCAAGCCACAAGTAAAACGGTCCAACCCCCATGTCTCTATGATGTTCTGAAGCGGAGATATAAGGCTTTGTTTATTCCGTTGCTAGGGTACTTAGTTTGGTTGCTAGGGAGAAAATTGGCATCCCATAATGATCAACCTTCAAGCCACAAGTAAAACGGTCCAACCCCCGTGTCTCTATGATGTTCTGAAGCGGAGATATAAGGCTTTGTTTATTCCGTTGCTAGGGTACTAAGTTTGGTTGCTAGGGAGAAAATTGGCATCCCATAATGATCAACCTTCAAGCCACAAGTAAAACGGTCAAACCCCCGTGTCTCTATGATGTTCTGAAGCGGAGATAAAAGGCTTTGTTTATTCCGTTGCTAGGGTACTAAGTTTGGTTGCTAGGAAGAAAATTGGCATCCCATAATGATCAACCTTCAAGCCACAAGTAAAACGGTCCAACCCCCATGTCTCTATGATGTTCTGAAGCGGAGATATAAGGCTTTGTTTATTCCGTTGCTAGGGTACTAAGTTTGGTTGCTAGGGAGAAAATTGGCATCCCATAATGATCAACCTTCAAGCCACAAGCAAAACGGTCCAACCCCCGTGTCTCTATGATGTTCTGAAGCGGAGATATAAGGCTTTGTTTATTCCGTTGCTAGGGTACTAAGTTTGGTTGCTAGGGAGAAAAATGGCATCCCATAATGATCACACTTAAAGCCACAAGTAAAACGGTCCAACCCCCGTGTCTCTACAATGTTCTGATGCTGAGATATAAGGCTTTGTTTATTCCGTTGCTAGGGTACTAAGTTTGGTTGCTAGGGAGGAAATTGGCATCCCATAATAATCAACCTTCAAGCCACAAGTAAAACGGTCCAACCCCCGTGTCTCTAAGATGTTCTGAAGCGGAGAAATAAGGCTTTGTTTATTCCGTTGCTAGGGTACTAAGTTTGGTTGCTAGGGAGAAAAATGGCATCCCATAATGATCAACCTTCAAGCCACAAGTAAAACGGTCCAACCCCCATGTCTCTACGACACTCTAAAGTGAAGATATTCCATCTGGGACGCTTTTATTCCCTTATATGGGTATGTTTCCTGCCCCATTATAAGTCAATGGGAGATTTTGGGGGCCCCTTACACCCCAGGGGTACAGCTTACACCCCATTGTGATGTATGTTCTTACACAGCCTGTCAGACTCCTTAGATGTGGTAAGCCACAAGTTTCTACAAGTTTCTCACTCGCAGCTATGACTCTTCAAAGTTTGTCTCAATGTTAAGTCAATGGAAATTTTGGGGTGTTTGAGCCCCCCGTTTAGGAATTCGGAAGGTCCCATCAGTTAGAAAAGATATAGCACACTAAGTCAGACCAGTCTGAAGGTCTGTGGAAAATTTGGTGCATGTAGCTTGAAAGCCCTAGGACGAGTTAGTGTCAGAAATTTGGGGTAGAATAATAATAATAATAAAATATAAGTTTAATAGCAATAACAATATATTGGCTTTTTCAAAGCCAACATAATGACATATTGTTTATAGTGTTAAATATTATAGCAGAATAAAAAGCTTGTGTTAATATGTTTGCATTATGAAACTAGATAGAAAAGTTCGTCGGAACAAACTTTATGTTGGCTTGAGAAAGCCTAGTCTGAGAGTAGAGTTTGACAACTTAGCATGAAGCTATCATGATTTAAGATAAAGCTAGCATGATTTAACATGAAGCGAACATGATTTAGCATGAAGCTAGCATGATTTAACACGAGGCTAGCATGATGATAGCATGATTAGCATAAATCTAGCATGATGCTAGCATGATTAGCATGAAGCTAGCATGATGCTAGCATGATTAGCATGAAGCTAGCATGATGCTAGCATGATTAGCATGAAGCTAGCATGATGCTAGCATGATTAGCATGATGCTAACATGAATAGCATGAAGCTAGCATGATTAGCATGAAGCTAGCATGATGCTAGCATGATTAGCATGAAGCTAACATGAAGTTAGCATGATTAGCATGAAGCTAACATGATGCTAGCATGATTAGCATGAAGCTAGCATGATGTTAGCATGATTAGCATGATGTTAGCATGATTAGCATGAAGCTAGCATGATTAGCATGAAGCTAACATGATGTTAGCATGAAGCTAGCATGATGTTAGCATGATTAGCATGAAGCTAGTATGATTAGCATGAAGCTAGCATGATGTTAGCATAATTAGCATGAAGCTAGCATGAAGCTAGCATGAAGTTAACATGATTAGCATGAAGCTAGCATGAAGCTAGCATGATGTTAGCATGATTAGCATGAAGCTAGCATGATGTTAGCATGATTAGCATGAAGTTAGCATGATGCTAGCATGATTAGCATGAAGCTAGCATGAAGCTAGCATGATTAGCATGAAGCTAGCATGATGCTAGCATGATTAGCATGAAGCTAACATGAAGCTAGCATGATTAGCAGGAAGCTAGCATGAAGCTAACATTTATTGCGTTGCTAGGGTACTAAGTTTGGTTGCTAGGGAGAAAATTGGCATCCCATAATGATCACACTTCAAGCCACAAGTAAAACGGTCCAACCCCCGTGTCTCTACAATGTTCTGATGCAGAGATATAAGGCTTTGTTTATTCCGTTGCTAGGGTACTACATTTGGTTGCTAGGGAGAAAATTGGCATCCCATAATGATCACACTTCAAGCCAGAAGTAAAACGGTCCAACCCCCGTGTCTCTACAATGTTCTGATGCAGAGATATAAGGCTTTGTTTATTCCGTTGCTAGGGTACTACATTTGGTTGCTAGGGAGAAAATTGGCATCCCATAATGATCACACTTCAAGCCAGAAGTAAAACGGTCCAACCCCCGTGTCTCTATGATGTTCTGAAGCGGAGATATAAGGCTTTGTTTATTCCGTTGCTAGGGTACTCAGTTTGGTTGCTAGGGAGAAAATTGGTATCCCATAATGATTACACTTCAAGCCACAAGTAAAACGGTCCAACCCCTGTGTCTCTACGATGTTCAGATCCAGAGATATAAGGCTTTGTTTATTATGTTGCTAGGGTCTTCATATTTTGTTGCTAGGGGCGTGGCTTAATACCTCAATAAGAATCCCAAGAGACTGATTGGATGCCTGAGTAAAATGAGCCCACCCCTATGTCTCTATGACACTCTGGTGCAAAGATATCCATCTGGGCTTTTTTATGGGAGATGTTGCTAGGGTACCCAAAATTGTTGCTAGGGGCGTGGCTTAATAGCTCTGGGGTGATCCTAAGAGACTGATTGGATGCTTGAGTAAAATTAGCCCACCCCCATGTCTCTAAGACACTCTAAAGTGAAGATATAGAGTGCCGAAGTAATGGCGTCACTTTGTAGGCTAAAACGCGGAAGTGAGTTAGCATTTTAGCACTACGGGTTCCCTCGCCCTGAAGTCTATGGGTTTTTTGAATGGGTTTTTGCTAAATCGCCTGAAATAAGGTCTGTGGTTAACAAAACCTCTAAATATTTTCACGTTTTTTTCTATGACATAAAATACACCAGTTATAATCTGCTTGTGATTTTTTTAAACTTTATTGTGCCTTAAAAACGGTGGTTGCTAACAAGTTGCTAATAGGGACTACATCCTTGGCGGGGAGTTTCGACGTCATCATGACAGGAAATCTGTCATTAGCCTTTCAGCCTCACGTTCTCAGAAGTTTACCTTTCAGTTAATATACATAACGTTATATATTTAGTCTTTTCAAATTGTAGTTTTTCCAAATATTGTTGTACTGTGGAGAGACTGTAGTTTGACATGTTTTGTTTTGTCCGGAGATGCAACCACAAGTCGTCGATGAAAGATGCTCGTTTACCGTCCGATGTTCCCCAGCGGAGACTGTTCGTGCCGTAAGGTAAGCACAACGATGATTTCTATGTGAACACCGTATTTACTGCCTTAATGTGGCCATGCACGACCAAACTTTAATGGTGCATATTGCTCAACACGCGAATGATATGATACTTTGACGGTCAGATGGAATTAAAAAGGCTAAGTTAGCAAGAATAAACGTTTTTCATTACAAAATCAACAGCTAAAATAACTTACCTGTGTCTTTCTCTTAAATTATCTTAAAGCTTGTTTACTTTGCTGTTTAATAGATTAGATCCGCTGCAGTTTTATTAAAGGCTAACGTTACTTCGAGAAATGTGTTTAATTAAAATATTCAAAATAATACCTGGTTTATTGACTTTTATTCAACTTTGCTTTACCCACTAATAATAATGATTGTAGTTATTTGTAAACAGCACTAGTTAGGCATTAGATAACAATGATATTAATCTTTGTTATTTTAGTAGTAAAGTGTGATTTTTGTAATTTTAATTTGTAAAGGTGTAACTTCCATAAAACTAACACTGCTTATTTTGAATTTATCCTTAGACGAGCTGACCGGATGCCCAGTGTCCATTCTCGCATCTGCAGCTGTCATTTTCCTGCAGGGGATAAAATGTCCCCGTTTTTTTTATATCCACAAATGATGTTCCCACTGGACAAATTTTGGAAGATCATTCATACTCCCTGAGACAGGATAGGACTGATGTGCCTAAAAATGTTCCACCACCCATTTATAAAGAGGAGGAAATGGCTACAATTTATGGCTGACAAAGATGATGAACCATCTCCGGCTGATCAAACCCTCTCTATCAATTCTGAGGAACAACCAAATAAAAGCACAACTAAAGAAGAGCTGCAGTCTGGACGAAGAAGAAGAATCCAGCTTGAGATTGAGTTAGAGCATTCCATAACAGAGATTCAGCTTCTCAAAGACTAACTCCAAAGGCAAACGAGTAACTGTCATGACAGGTATTCAGCCTTTCAGATGAGTGAAAGTGTGATTCGAATGGAGACAGAATTGCCAGATAGGGATACTTTCAGTGCTGTGTGTGAATATGTTGCTCATTTTGAGGATTCCATTACGTACTTTGCTGGATGGAGGAGACCCAACGAAATCATCCTTGAGGACCTTGATTAAAATTCGCCACAACTATACACACTTGCACTTGCATTTTCCATGTGGGCATTCACATTGTGTTGCAAAAATACCTTCTTTCCCTGTAGAGACTTGTCATGTGAATCTGTCATGTGAATGAATTATATAGTATATAGTTTGTTTTCAGTTTACTTATTTTATGAAAATAAAGATGTTTACTACAAAACTTGCTGCAATGTTTCTGTGGATCCGTGATTGGAGCATTTTGTTAACTTTTGTTTAATTCCCAGACAACACGCTGATATCTATAGCTTGAATGCACTGTAAGTCACTTGTCTAACAAATACCAAAAATTAAATGTTAAACTATTGTAACTATACACCAGTCAGCTCACAGTAATGTGAGATAAAATTTACTACACAGGCTCTCACATTGGGGCTTGTGGATTACCAGGTAAAAATATATAGAAAATGTGAACAAAATTAGTATATATGTGTCAGGAAATGAACTCAGGAGTCAAGTGCAAGTTAATGATTTATTTAGAAAAGGGTAAATATAGAGAACTGGAGAGCAAAGTCACTGGTAGATCCACACACGGCACACACCCGTTGACTCACTCTGGTGAAATCACTACTGTGGGGATGAAGCACTCCCACAGTAGGAGAGAGTGAGTCGGTGTTACACAATAGTCCAGTACAGATCCGAAGAGAGAGAGAGAGCCACCCACGCACTCCGTCGAGAACGCCAGCACAGTCACCACACGCAACAGAGGGATGATACACGCCGCCCTGAAGGTGGATGACAGGCGGAGATGGAAGATGGAAATCCAAGTTCTCAGACGGGTAATCCACTGTGAAATCCTGATGTAGTAGAGCCACCCGGAACCCACTGGTCACCGCCTAAAAACGAAGCGAACCAGCGGTTCCGAGAAACAACAGTCGTTAAAGTCAATATAATCCACAATGGTAATGAGGTGTACTCCACTCACGGGTGATGATGCAAACCGGAGAGAAAAGGAGACAGCTGGTATACCGCCTTAAAACGAAGCGAACCAGCTGTAGCGAGAGACAAACAAAGTCAATAATCCAGTACTCCACAAGCGAGTGGTCCGGGTGAAGACGAGTCCCCGAACGCCGAAACCAAACCTGGGGTAATCAGAGGAGAAGACAGAGAGCGACTGACAAGACAAGGCAGGGCAGGGCAGGGCAGGGCAGGGCAGGGCAGGGCAGGGCAGCAGGACTGTGATAAAACAATGAGCGCGCAACGAAGGACAGGACTACGTGTAATATAAAGGGAAAGGTAAACGAGACACCACCGGTGAACAATTACCGAAACAAGGGGGCGGAGTTAGTGAATACACGAGGAACCGGCACCACAGGTAAACAACACACACACACAGATCACACAGCCATCGATCACCCAGCAGTCATGACAATATGGTTTATTTAGGGAACATGTATGGTTTAATTATAATATATTGTATTTAAGCATTGATGCTATTGGACAATTCTCTTTAAATTCAACATATATAATTATATATAACTATTATATTAAATGTTTGGAATTTAACTGTGTTATAAATACATAGAACACTTTATTTAACTCCTCTATCTCTCCATAGTTTTACTTAATGAGACTTGATAAACCTTGTCCCTCATGCTGGCCCTTACAATACCGGTAAGTAAACCAGCATCTAAGCTGCACTGTTATGTCCAGATTTATAGTGGTTCTCTCTCCTCGATCTATGGTTTTCTATCGTCTAAGTAAGAAAAAGTACATAAGATTGGAAATTGAGACGGCAATAGCTAGGGCTTCTGAGATGTTTTTTTTTTTTCTGGCGAAGAAATGGTATGCAAACATACAATCAAACATAATACAGTGAAAGATAATCTTTTAAAGTATATTTGGGGCACAATGATCATGCATCATAACCTTAATCACAAAGAAAATAATATTAAGGTTTATATAAACTAACGAAATAATAAACTAATAAATAAATAAAACATTAACAAAAAATCTCAAAGAGGCACGTGTAAACAATATTTCTAACATTTTTGGAAATAACGAATGGGCAATATTTCTCATGAAAAAGTGGATAAGTGTCCATAAACAGCGCAGATCATAATGAGCGAGCGTGTATTTTAAATAAAGTTTGAGGAAGCTTGATGATGACGTTGATCCGCGACCGGTGCGCTGTAGTCCGTTTATAGCATACCGTTAGCATTTTATATCTGACGGCTTTATTTAGGCTTCAAAATGTATACATTTTCGTTTAACTTATAAAGATTATCTTGATAGACAAAACGTGTAAGGTTCATAACTCTTTGTTGAACACAGATCTTATTTTTTGCGATTTTCCAAAAGTCTATGGGAAAAATGAATGGCTTTTCGATCGAGGGAACCCATTCGCCGCTAACTTCCGGGTTGGCCTACAAAGTGACGTCATGACTTCGGCACTCTATTCCATCTGGGACGCTTGTATTCCCTTTTATGGGCATGTTTCCTGCCCCATTATAAGTCAATGGGAAATTTTGGGGGCCCCTTACACCCCAGGGGTACAGCTTACACCCCATTGTGAGGTATGTTCTTACACAGCCTGTCAGCCTCCTTAAATGTGGTAAGCCACAAGTTTCTACAAGTTTCTCACTCGCAGCTATGACCCGTCAAAGTTTGGCTCAATGTTAAGTCAATGGAAATTTTGGGGTGTTTCAGCGCCCCGTTTAGGAATTTGGAAGGTCCCATCAGTTAGAAAAGATATAGCAACTCGAGTCAGATCAGACCGAAGGTATGTCCAAAGTTTGATGGCTGTAGCTTGAAAGCTCTAGGACGAGTTAGAGTTAGAAATTTTGTCTCAGAAAACACGGAAGAATAATAATAACTAGATGGTAAAGTTTGAAGACAAACTTTATGTTGGCTTGAGAAAGCGTAGCCTGAACGTTTAAAACGGTTTGACATAAGTTTAGTTTAGTAGGCTATCTGGCTGTTAGTATGTTTAAGTATGAAGGTAGCATGATTTACCATGAAGCTAGCATGATGTTAGCATGATTAGCATGAAGCTAGCATGATGCTAGCATGATTAGCATGAAGCTAGCTTGTTGCTAGCATGATTAGCATGAAGCTAGCATGATGCTAGCATGATTAGCATGAAGTTAGCATGATTAGCATGAAGCTAGCATGATGCTAGCATGATTAGCATGAAGCTAGCATGATGTTAGCATGATTAGCATGAAGTTAGCATGATGCTAGCATGATTTGCATGAAGCTAGCATGATGCTAGCATGATTAGCATGAAGCTAGCATGATGCTAGCATGATTAGCATGAAGCTAGCTTGATGTTAGCATGATTAGCATGAAGCTAGCATGCTGCTAGCATGATTAGCATGAAGCTAGCATGATGCTAGCATGATTAGCATGAAGCTAGCATGATGCTAGCATGATTAACATGAAGCTAGCATGATGCTAGCATGATTAGCATGAAGCTAGCATGATGCTAGCATGATTAGCATGAAGCTAGCATGATGTTAGCATGATTAGCATGAAGCTAGCATGAAGTTAGCATGATTAGCATGAAGCTAGCATGAAGTTAGCATGATTAGCAGGAAGCTAGCATGATGTTAGCATGATTAGCATGAAGCTATTATGAAGCTAGCATGATTAGCAGGAAGCTAGCATGATGTTAGCATGATTAGCATGAAGCTAGCATGAAGCTAGCATGATTAGCAGGAAGCTAGCATGAAGCTAACATTTATTGCGTTGCTAGGGTACTAAGTTTGGTTGCTAGGGAGAAAATTGGCATCCCATAATGATCACCCTTCAAGCCACAAGTAAAACGGTCCAACCCCCGTGTCTCTACAATGTTCTGATGCGGAGATATAAGGCTTTGTTTATTCCGTTACTAGGGTACTAAGTTTGGTTGCTAGGGAGAAAATTGGCATCCCATAATGATCACACTTCAAGCCACAAGTAAAACGGTCCAACCCCCGTGTCTCTACAATGTTCTGATGCAGCGATATGAGGCTTTGTTATTCCGTTGCTAGGGTACTAAGTTTGGTTGCTAGGGAGAAAATTGGCATCCCATAATGATCACACTTCAAGCCACAAGTAAAACGGTCCAACCCCTGTGTCTCTACGATGTTCAGATCCAGAGATATAAGGCTTTGTTTATTATGTTGCTAGGGTCTTCATATTTTGTTGCTAGGGGCGTGGCTTAATACCTCAATAAGAATCCTAAGAGACTGATTGGATGCCTGAGTAAAATGAGCCCACCCCTATGTCTCTTTGACACTCTGGTGCAAAGATATCCATCTGGGCTTTTTATAATGGTAGTCTATGGGAGATGTTGCTAGGGTACCCAAAATTGTTGCTAGGGGCGTGGCTTAATAGCTCTGGGGTGATCCTAAGAGACTGATTGGATGCTTGAGTAAAATGAGCCCACCCCCATGTCTCTAAGACACTCTAAAGTGAAGATATACCATCTGGGACGCTTTTATTCCCTTTTATGGGCATGTTTCCTGCCCCATTATAAGTCAATGGGAAATTTTGGGGGCCTCTTACACCCCAGCAGTACAGCTTACACCCCATTGTGAGGTATGCTCTTACACAGCCTGTCAGCCTCCTTAAATGTGGTAAGCCAAAAGTTTCTACAAGTTTCTCACTCGCAGCTATGACCCGTCAAAGTTTGTCTCAATGTTAAGTCAATGGAAATTTTGGGGTGTTTCAGCGCCCCGTTTAGGAATTCGGAAGGTCCCATCAGTTAGAAAAGATATAGCAACTCGAGTCAGATCAGACCGAAGGTCTGTCCAAAGTTTGATGGCTGTAGCTTGAAAGCTCTAGGACGAGTTAGAGTTAGAAATTTTAGTCTCGGAAAAAGAATAATAATAATAAAGATAGTAAAGTTTGAAGACAAACTTTATGTTGGCTTGAGAAAGCGTAGCCTGAACGTTTAAAACGGTTTGACATAAGTTTAGTTTAGTAGGCTATCTGGCTGTTAGTATGTTTAAGTATGAAGGTAGCATGATTTACCATGAAGCTAGCATGATGTTAGCATGATTAGCATGAAGCTAGCATGATGCTAGCATGATTAGAATGAAGCTAGCTTGATGCTAGCATGATAAGCATGAAGCTAGCATGATAAGCATGAAGCTAGCATGATGCTAGCATGATTAGCATGAAGCTAGCATGATGCTAGCATGATTAGCATGAAGCTAGCATGATTAGCATGAAGCTAGTATGATGCTAACATGATGTTAGCATGATTAGCATGAAGCTAGCATGATGCTAGCATGATAAGCATGAAGCTAGCATGATGCTAGCATGATTAGCATGAAGCTAGCATGATGCTAGCATGATTAGCATGAAGCTAGCATGATGCTAGCATGATTTGCATGAAGCTAGCATGATGCTAGCATGAATAGCATGAAGCTAGCATGATGCTAACATGATTAGCATGAAGCTAGCATGATGCTAGCATGATTAGCATGAAGCTAGCATGATGCTAGCATGATTAGCATGAAGCTAGCATGATGCTAGCATGATTAGCATGAAGCTAGCATGATGCTAGCATGATTAGCATGAAGCTAGCATGAAGCTAGCATGATTAGCATGAAGTTAGCATGAAGCTAGCATGATGCTAGTATGATTAGCATGAAGCTAGCATGATGCTAGCATGATTAGCATGAAGCTAGCATGATGTTAGCATGATTAGCATGAAGCTAGCATGAAGTTAGCATGATTAGCATGAAGCTAGCATGAAGTTAGCATGATTAGCATGAAGCTAGCATGATGTTAGCATGATTAGCATGAAGCTAGCATGAAGCTAGCATGATTAGCAAGAAGCTAGCATGAAGCTAACATTTATTGCGTTGCTAGGGTACTAAGTTTGGTTGCTAGGGAGAAAATTGGCATCCCATAATGATCACCCTTCAAGCCACAAGTTAAACGGTCCAACCCCCGTGTCTCTACAATGTTCTGATGCGGAGATATAAGGCTTTGTTTATTCCGTTGCTAGGGTACTAAGTTTGGTTGCTAGGGAGAAAATTGGCATCCCATAATGATCACACTTCAAGCCACAAGTAAAACGGTCCAACCCCCGTGTCTCTATGATGTTCTGAAGCGGAGATATAAGGCTTGTTTATTCCGTTGCTAGGGTACTAAGTTTGGTTGCTAGGGAAAAAATTGGCATCCCATAATGATTACACTTCAAGCCACAAGAAAAACGGTCCAACCCCTGTGTCTCTACGATGTTCAGATCCAGAGATATAAGGCTTTGTTTATTATGTTGCTAGGGTCTTCATATTTTGTTGCTAGGGGCGTGGCTTAATACCTCAATAAGAATCCTAAGAGACTGATTGGATGCCTGAGTAAAATGAGCCCACCCCTATGTCTCTATGACACTCTGGTGCAAAGATATCCATCTGGGCTTTTTATAATGGTAGTCTATGGGAGATGTTGCTAGGGTACCCAAAATTGTTGCTAGGGGCGTGGCTTAATATCTCTGGGGTGATCCTAAGAGACTGATTGGATGCTTGAGTAAAATGAGCCCACCCCCATGTCTCTAAGACACTCTAAAGTGAAGATATTCCATCTGGGACGCTTTTTTCCCTTTTATGGGCATGTTTCCTGCCCCATTATAAGTCAATGGGAAAATTTGGGGGCCTCTTACACCCCAGGGGTACAGCTTACACCCCATTGTGAGGTATGTTCTTACACAGCCTGTCAGCCTCCTTAAATGTGGTAAGCCACAAGTTTCTACAAGTTTCTCACTCGCAGCTTTGACCCGTCAAAGTTTGTCTCAATGTTAAGTCAATGGAAATTTTGGGGTGTTTCAGCGCCCCGTTTAGGAATTCGGAAGGTCCCATCAGTTAGAAAAGATATAGCAACTCGAGTCAGATCAGACCGAAGGTATGTCCAAAGTTTGATGGCTGTAGCTTGAAAGCTCTAGGACGAGTTAGAGTTAGAAATTTTAGTCTCAGAAGAAAAAGAATAATAATAATAACTAGATAGGTACATTTCCTGAAGAAAATGTGAGTGGTGCTTGCCGTGGCAAAATTCTGGGGACCATACATGATTATACTCCAAGCCAAAAGTAAAACGGTCCAACCCCCGTGTCTCTACGATGTTCTGATGCGGAGATATAAGGCTTTGTTTACTCTGTTGCTAGGGTACTGTATTTGGTTGCTAGGGAAAAAATTGGCATCCCATAGTGATTACACTCTGAGTCACGAGTCAAACGGTCCAACCCCCGTGTCTCTACGATTATCTGATGCGGAGATATAAGGCTTTGTTTACTCTGTTGCTAGGGTACTGTATTTGGTTGCTAGGGGAAAAAGTGGCATCCACTAGTGATTACCCTCCGAGTCACGAGTCAAACGGTCCAACCCCCATGTCTCTACGATGTTCTGATGCGGAGATATAAGGCTTTGTTTACTCTGTTGCTAGGGTACTGTATTTGGTTGCTAGGGAAAAAATTGGCATCCCATAGTGATTACACTCTGAGTCACGAGTCAAACGGTCCAACCCCCGTGTCTCTACGATGTTCTGATGCGGAGATATAAGGCTTTGTTTACTCTGTTGCTATGGTACTGTATTTGGTTGCTAGGGAAAAAATGGCATTCCATAATGATTACACTCTGAGTCACGAGTCAAACGGTCCAACTCCCGTGTCTGTACGATGTTCTGATGCGGAGATATAAGGCTTTGTTTACTCTGTTGCTAGGGTACTGTATTTGGTTGCTAGGGAAAAAATGGCATCCCATAATGATTACACTCTGAGTCACGAGTCAAACGGTCCAACCCCCGTGTCTCTACGATGTTCTGATGCGGAGATATAAGGCTTTGTTTACTCTGTTGCTATGGTACTGTATTTGGTTGCTAGGGGAAAAAATGGCATTCCATAATGATTACACTCTGAGTCACGAGTCAAACGGTCCAACTCCCGTGTCTGTACGATGTTCTGATGTGGAGATATAAGGCTTTGTTTACTCTGTTGCTAGGGTACTGTATTTGGTTGCTAGGGAAAAAAATGGCATCCCATAATGATTACACTCTGAGTCACGAGTCAAACGGTCCAACCCCCGTGTCTCTACGATGTTCTGATGCAGAGATATAAGGCTTTGTTTATTCGGTTGCTAGGGTACTGTATTTGGTTGCTAGGGAAAATTTTGACATCCCATAATGATTACACTCTGAGTCACGAGTCATACGGTCCAACCCCCGTGTCTCTACGATGTTCTGATGCAGAGATATAAGGCTTTGTTTATTCGGTTGCTAGGGTACTGTATTTGGTTGCTAGGGAAAATTTTGACATCCCATAATGATTACACTCTGAGTCACGAGTCAAACGGTCCAACCCCCGTGTCTGTACGATGTTCTGATGTGGAGATATAAGGCTGTGTTTATCCGGTTGCTAGGGTACTGTATTTGGTTGCTAGGGAAAAATTTGGCATCCCATAATGATTACACACTGAGTCACGAGTCAAACGGTCCAACCCCCGTGTCTGTACGATGTTCTGATGTGGAGATATAAGGCTGTGTTTATCCGGTTGCTAGGGTACTGTATTTGGTTGCTAGGGAAAAATTTGGCATCCCATAATGATTACACTCTGAGTCACGAGTCATACGGTCCAACCCCCGTGTCTCTACGATGTTCTGATGCAGAGATATAAGGCTTTGTTTATTCGGTTGCTAGGGTACTGTATTTGGTTGCTAGGGAAAACTTTGACATCCCATAATGATTACACTCTGAGTCACGAGTCAAACGGTCCAACTCCCGTGTCTGTACGATGTTCTGATGTGGAGATATAAGGCTGTGTTTATCCGGTTGCTAGGGTACTGTATTTGGTTGCTAGGGAAAAATTTGGCATCCCATAATGATTACACTTTGAGTCACGAGTCATACGGTCCAACCCCCGTGTCTCTATGATGTTCTGATGCGGAGATATAAGGCTTTGTTTACTCTGTTGCTAGGGTACTGTATTTGGTTGCTAGGGAAAAAATTGGCATCCCATAATGATTACACGCCGAGTCACGAGTCATACGGTCCAACCCCCGTGTCTCTATGATGTTCTGATGCGGAGATATAAGGCTTTGTTTACTCTGTTGCTAGGGTACTGTATTTGGTTGCTAGGGAAAAAATTGGCATCCCATAATGATTACACGCCGAGTCACTAGTGAAACGGTCCAACCCCCGTGTCTCTACGATGTTCTGATGCGGAGATATAAGGCTTTGTTTACTCTGTTGCTAGGGTACTGTATTTGGTTGCTAGGGAAAAAATTGGCATCCCATAATGATTACACTCTGAGTCACGAGTCAAGCGGTCCAACTCCCGTGTCTGTACGATGTTCTGATGTGGAGATATAAGGCTGTGTTTATCCGGTTGCTAGGGTACTGTATTTGGTTGCTAGGGAAAAATTTGGCATCCCATAATGATTACACTCTGAGTCACGAGTCATACGGTCCAACCCCCGTGTCTCTATGATGTTCTGATGCGGAGATATAAGGCTTTGTTTACTCTGTTGCTAGGGTACTGTATTTGGTTGCTAGGGAAAAAATTGGCATCCCATAATGATTACACGCCGAGTCACTAGTGATACGGTCCAACCCCCGTGTCTCTACGATGTTCTGATGCGGAGATATAAGGCTTTGTTTACTCTGTTGCTAGGGTACTGTATTTGGTTGCTAGGGAAAAAATTGGCATCCCATAATGATTACACGCCGAGTCACTAGTCAAACGGTCCAACCCCAGTGTCTCTATGATGTTCTGATGCAGAGATATAACTGTTTGAATTTTATGTTGCTAGGGTGCTCAAAAGTGGTTGCTAGGGGCGTGGCTTAAAACTTTGGGAATATCCTGATAGACTGATTGGATGTCTGAGTAAAATGAGCCCACCCCCTTGTCTTTACGACATTGTAAAGCAAAGATATCCCATCTGGAACTTTTTTATTCCCTTATATGGGCATGTTTCCTGCCCCATTATAAGTCAATGGGAAAATTCGGGTGCCTCTTACACCCCAGGGGTACAACTTACACCCCATTGTGATCCATGTTCTTACAGAGTCTACCACCCTCTTCAAATAATGTAACCCACATGTTTTTACAAAATCCTCGCTCGTACCTATGACCCGTCAAAGTTTTTGCAATGTTAAGTCTATGGGATTTTCCCCCATTGACTTTTCATTGGGGCACTTTTGGGCGCCTCTTACACCCCAGGGGTACAACTTACACCCCAATGTGATGTATGTTCTTACAGAGTCTACCACCCTCTTCAAATGTTGTAACCCACATGTTTCTACAAAATCCTCGAGCGGAGCTATGACTCGTCAAAGTTGGGCGCAATGTTAAGTCAATGGGATTTTTCGGGTGGTTTTTCGCCCCCCTTTCGGAAATCCTGCACCCGATCGCTTATAAAAGTCATAGCACACCTCTCCTCAATAAGCCGGTCGATTTGAGCCCTCTTTCATGGGTCTACGACAAACCGTGCGGGACGAGTTAGGTGCCGAAAAAACGTGCAGATGTAAGAATAAAATATAACTAGATAGGTACATTTCCTGAAGAAAATGTGAAGTGGTGCTTGCCGTGGCAAATTTCGGGGGACAATATATGATTATACTCCAAGCCAAAAGTAAAACAATTCAACCCACATGTCTCTACGATATTCTGATGCGAAGATATAAGGCTTTGTTTATTCGGTTGCTAGGGTACTGTATTTGGTTGCTAGGGAGAAAATTGGCATCCACTAGTGATTACACTCCGAGTCACGAGTCAAACGGTCCAACCCTCGTGTCTCTACGATGTTCTGATGCGGAGATATAAGGCTTTGTTTACTCTGTTGCTAGGGTACTGTATTTGGTTGCTAGGGAAAAAATTGGCATCCACTAGTGATTACACTCCGAGATACGAGTCAAACGGTCCAACCCCCGTGTCTCTGCGATGTTCTGATGTGGAGATAAAAGGCTTTGTTTACTCTGTTGCTAGGGTAATGTATTTGGTTGCTAGGGAGAAAATTGGCATCCACTAGTGATTACACTCCGAGTCACGAGTCAAACGGTCCAAACCCCGTGTCTCTACAATGTTCTGATGCGGAGATATAAGGGTTTGTTTACTCTGTTGCTAGGGTACTGTATTTGGTTGCTAGGGAAAAAATGGCATCCACTAGTTATTACCCTCCGAGTCATGAGTCAAACGGTCCAACCCCCGTGTCTCTACGATGTTCTGATGCGGAGATATAAGGCTTTGTTAACTCTGTTGCTAGGATACTGTATTTGGTTGCTAGGGAAAAAAATGGCATCCACTAGTGATTACCCTCCGAGTCCCGAGTCAAACGGTCCAAACCCCGTGTCTCTACGATGTTCTGATGCGGAGATATGAGGCTTTGTTTACTCTGTTGCTAGGGTACTGTATTTGGTTGCTAGGGAAAAAAATGGCATCCACTAGTGATTACCCTCCGAGTCACGAGTCAAACGGTCCAACCCCCGTGTCTCTACGATGTTCTGATGCGGAGATATAAGGCTTTGTTTACTCTGTTGCTAGGGTACTGTATTTGGTTGCTAGGGAAAAAAATTGCATCCACTAGTGATTACCCTCCGAGTCATGAGTCAAACGGTCCAACCCCCGTGTCTCTACGATGTTCTGATGCGGAGATATAAGGCTTTGTTTACTCTGTTGCTAGGGTACTGTATTTGGTTGCTAGGGAAAAAAATGGCATCCACTAGTGATTACCCTCCGAGTCACGAGTCAAACGGTCCAAACCCCATGTCTCTACGATGTTCTGATGCGGAGATATAAGGCTTTGTTTACTCTGTTGCTAGGGTACAGTATTTGGTTGCTAGGGAAAAAAATGGCATCCACTAGTGATTACCCTCCGAGTCACGAGTCAAACGGTCCAAACCCCATGTCTCTACGATGTTCTGATGCGGAGATATAAGGCTTTGTTTACTCTGTTGCTAGGGTACAGTATTTGGTTGCTAGGGAAAAAAATGGCATCCACTAGTGATTACCCTCCGAGTCCCGAGTCAAACGGTCCAAACCCCGTGTCTCTACGATGTTCTGATGCGGAGATATGAGGCTTTGTTTACTCTGTTGCTAGGGTACTGTATTTGGTTGCTAGGGAAAAAAATGGCATCCACTAGTGATTACCCTCCGAGTCACGAGTCAAACGGTCCAACCCCCGTGTCTCTACGATGTTCTGATGCGGAGATATAAGGCTTTGTTTACTCTGTTGCTAGGGTACTGTATTTGGTTGCTAGGGAAAAAAATTGCATCCACTAGTGATTACCCTCCGAGTCATGAGTCAAACGGTCCAACCCCCGTGTCTCTACGATGTTCTGATGCGGAGATATAAGGCTTTGTTTACTCTGTTGCTAGGGTACTGTATTTGGTTGCTAGGGAAAAAAATGGCATCCACTAGTGATTACCCTCCGAGTCACGAGTCAAACGGTCCAAACCCCATGTCTCTACGATGTTCTGATGTGGAGATATAAGGCTTTGTTTACTCTGTTGCTAGGGTACTGTATTTGGTTGCTAGGGGCGTGGCTTGGGAGTGGCCAATGATGTGCCCAGTGATTACACTCCGAGTCACAAGTAAAACGGTCCAAACCCCGTGTCTCTACGATGTTCTGACGCGGAGATATAAGGCTTTGTTTATTCGGTTGCTAGGGTGCTCAAATTTGGTTGCTAGGGGCGTGGCTTGGGAGTGGCCAATGATGTGCCCAATTGTTACACCCCTAGTCACAAGTAAAACGGTCCAACCCACGTGTCTCTACGATGTTCTGATGCCGAGATATAACTGTTTGTATTTTATGTTGCTAGGGTGCTCAAAAGTGGTTGCTAGGGGCGTGGCTTAGTAAGTCTGTAAGGATCCTGAGAGACTGATTGGATGCCTGAGTAAAATGAGCCCACCCCCATGTCTCTATGACACTGTGGTGCAAAGATATCCATCCGGGCATTTTATAATGGCAGTCTATGGTATAGGTTGCTAGGGTGCCCAAAATGGTTGCTATGGTAACCTTACACCCCATTGTGGGGGACGTCCTGACAGAGTCTAGCACCCTCTTCAAATTTAGTAACCCACATGTTTCTATGAAATCCTGGCTCGGACCTATGACCCGTCAAAATTTTTGCAATGGTAAGTCTATGGGATTTTGCCCCATTGACTTTTCATTGGGGCACTTTTGGGCACCTCTTACACCCCAGGGGTACAACTTACACCCCATTGTGATCCATGTTCTTACAGAGCCTACCACCCTCTTCAAATGTTGTAACCTACATGTTTCTACAAAATCCTCGAGCGGAGCTATGACTCGTCAAAGTTGGGCGCAATGTAAAGTCAATGGGACGTTTTCGGGAGGTTTTTCGCGCCCCTTTCGGAAATCATGCACCCGATCGCTTATAAAAGTCATAGCACACCTCTCCTCAATAATCCGGTCGATTTGAGCCCTAATTTATGGGTCTACGACAAAGCGTGCGGGACGAGTTACGCGCCGAAAAAGTGTCCAGAAAAAGAAGAATAATAATAATATCTTTGAGGAATAGTAATAGTGATGCTTTGCATAAATGCAAGCACCACTAATAATATCCCTGAGGAATAGTAATAGTGATGCTTTGCATAAATGCAAGCACCACTAATAATAATAATAAGTTTAAGTGCAACAACAGTATGTTGGCTTTCTCAAGCCAACATAATAAAAAGTTTATGTACAACAACAGTATGTTGGCTTTCTCAAGCCAACATAATTAGCATGTATGAAGATCATTATTTTTACAACGCAATGTAAACTTTATATTAAACAACAACAGCATTTGTCTTGTAAACTGATTTGAAATGATCATGTGCTTACTGTCGCGCATCACATAGACGACAGAGTCAAGTGAGATCTACTTAACTCAGCTGTAAGTTTTATTTAATCTCAAATATCAAATGGTTTGTGCTCTCTTTCCTTAAAAACGGTCAAGCAAACAGCACGCGCAGAGATAATGCACTTGTCAATGACGGCTCACAAACGCGCGGGATAGGCTGTGTATGTGTGCTTGTTGTCAATGAGATTTCTTCTCACAAACAGGCTCAAGCGCGGGATGTGTGCGCTTGTCAATGACGGGCATTAAATCTGCGGAGTTTTACGCCGAAATCTGGAGAGACAGCAAGCGCAAAATGCGGCAGTGGCATCTCGTAGCGGCACTTCCGGCGTCAACTCCAGCAGCCAGTGACGTTCTCCGGCATTTCGTAGCGGCATCTTGCGCAGCCAGAGAACTTCTTTCGCAATGTGGCTGTTGGTAGCAACTTCCGCGGGCCAATTACATAATTTCACTTTAAAACTACATTTGAACTTTCATTACAGTGCATTGAAAATGCGCTGTACTGTTCTTACTGGGCTTTTTATTATTAGTGGTGCTTGCATTTATGCAAGGCATCACTATTATTATTGCTCATACTTATTATTTATTTATTTATTATTCTTATATCTGGACACTTTTTCGGCGCGTAACTCGTCCCGCACGGTTTGTCGTAGACCAATGAAACAGTGCTCAAAACGACCGGCTAATTGAGGACACGTCTGCTATGACTTTTATAAGCGATCGGGTGCAAGGTTTTCGAAAGGGGGGCGAAAAACCACCCAAAAAATCCCATTGACTTAACATTACGCCCAACTTTGATGGGTCATAGCTCCGCTCAAGGATTTTGTAGAAACATGTGGGTTACAACATTTGAAGAGGGTGGTAGACTCTGTAAGAACATGGATCACAATGGGGTGTAAGTTGTACCCCTGGGGTGTAAGCGACACCCGAAAATTCCCATTGACTTATAATGGGGCAGGAAACATGCCCATATAAGGGAATAAAACAGTTCCAGATGAGATATCTTTGCTTTACAGTGTCGTAGAGATAAGTGGGTGGGCTCATTTTACTCGGGCATCCAATCAGTCTCTTAGGATCATCCCAGAGCTATTAAGCCACGCCCCTAGCAACAATTTTGGGCACCCTAGCAACATCTCCCATAGACTGCCATTATAAAATGCCCAGATGGATATCTTTGCGCCACAGTGTCATAGAGACATGGGGGTGGGCTCATTTTACTCAGACATCCAATCAGTCTCTCAGGATCCTTACATAGGTATTAAGCCACGCCCCTAGCAACCACTTTTGAGCACCCTAGCAACATAAAATTCAAACAGTTATATCTCGGCATCAGAACATCGTAGAGACACGGGGGTTGGACCGTTTTACTTGTGACTAGGGGTGTAACAATTGGGCACATCATTGGCCACTCCCAAGCCACGCCCCTAGCAACCAAATTTGAGCACCCTAGCAACCGAATAAACAAAGCCTTATATCTCCGCATCAGAACATCGTAGAGACACGGGGTTTGGACCGTTTTACTTGTGACTAGGGGTGTAACAATTGGGCACATCATTGGCCACTCCCAAGCCACGCCCCTAGCAACCAAATACAGTACCCTAGCAACAGAGTAAACAAAGCCTTATATCTCCGCATCAGAACATCGTAGAGACACGGGGGTTGGACCGTTTTACTTGTGACTCGGAGTGTAATCACTGGGCACATCATTGGCCACTCCCAAGCCACGCCCCTAGCAACCAAATACAGTGCCCTAGCAACAGAGTAAACAAAGCCTTATATCTCCGCATCAGAACATCGTAGAGACACGGGGGTTGGACCGTTTTACTTGTGACTCAGAGTGTAATCACTGGGCTCATCATTGGCCACTCCCAAGCCACGCCCCTAGCAACCAAATACAGTACCCTAGCAACAGAGTAAACAAAGCCTTATATCTCCGCATCAGAACATCGTAGAGACACGGGGGTTGGACCGTTTGACTCATGACTCGGAGGGTAATCACTAGTGGATGCCATTTTTTTCCCTAGCAACCAAATACAGTACCCTAGCAACAGAGTAAACAAAGCCTTATATCTCCGCATCAGAACATCGTAGAGACATGGGGTTTGGACCGTTTGACTCGTGACTCGGAGGGTAATCACTAGTGGATCCCATTTTTTTCCCTAGCAACCAAATACAGTACCCTAGCAACAGAGTAAACAAAGCCTTATATCTCCGCATCAGAACATCGTAGAGACACGGGGGTTGGACCGTTTGACTCATGACTCGGAGGGTAATCACTAGTGGATGCCATTTTTTTCCCTAGCAACCAAATACAGTACCCTAGCAACAGAGTAAACAAAGCCTTATATCTCCGCATCAGAACATCGTAGAGACACGGGGGTTGGACCGTTTGACTCGTGACTCGGAGGGTAATCACTAGTGGATGCCATTTTTTTCCCTAGCAACCAAATACAGTACCCTAGCAACAGAGTAAACAAAGCCTTATATCTCCGCATCAGAACATCGTAAAGACACGGGGTTTGGACCATTTGACTCGTGACTCGGAGGGTAATCACTAGTGGATGCCATTTTTTCCCCTAGCAACCAAATACAGTACCCTAGCAACAGAGTAAACAAAGCCTTATATCTCCGCATCAGAACATCGTAGAGACACGGGGGTTGGATCGTTTGACTCGTGACTCGGAGGGTAATCACTAGTGGATGCCATTTTTTTCCTTAGCAACCAAATACAGTACCCTAGCAACAGAGTAAACAAAGCCTTATATCTCCGCATCAGAACATCGTAGAGACACGGGGGTTGGACCGTTTGACTCATGACTCGGAGGGTAATCACTAGTGGATGCCATTTTTTTCCCTAGCAACCAAATACAGTACCCTAGCAACAGAGTAAACAAAGCCTTATATCTCCGCATCAGAACATCGTAGAGACACGGGGTTTGGACCGTTTGACTCGTGACTCGGAGGGTAATCACTAGTGGATCCCATTTTTTTCCCTAGCAACCAAATACAGTACCCTAGCAACAGAGTAAACAAAGCCTTATATCTTCGCATCAGAACATCGTAGAGACACGGGGGTTGGACCGTTTGACTCATGACTCGGAGGGTAATCACTAGTGGATCCCATTTTTTTCCCTAGCAACCAAATACAGTACCCTAGCAACAGAGTAAACAAAGCCTTATATCTCCGCATCAGAACATCGTAGAGACATGGGGTTTGGACCGTTTGACTCGTGACTCGGAGGGTAATCACCAGTGGATCCCATTTTTTTCCCTAGCAACCAAATACAGTACCCTAGCAACAGAGTAAACAAAGCCTTATATCTCCGCATCAGAACATCGTAGAGACACGGGGGTTGGACCGTTTGACTCATGACTCGGAGGGTAATCACTAGTGGATGCCATTTTTTTCCCTAGCAACCAAATACAGTACCCTAGCAACAGAGTAAACAAAGCCTTATATCTCCGCATCAGAACATCGTAGAGACACGGGGGTTGGACCGTTTGACTCATGACTCGGAGGGTAATCACTAGTGGATGCCATTTTTTTCCCTAGCAACCAAATACAGTACCCTAGCAACAGAGTAAACAAAGCCTTATATCTCCGCATCAGAACATCGTAGAGACATGGGGTTTGGACAGTTTGACTCGTGACTCGGAGGGTAATCACTAGTGGATCCCATTTTTTTCCCTAGCAACCAAATACAGTACCCTAGCAACAGAGTAAACAAAGCCTTATATCTCCGCATCAGAACATCGTAGAGACACGGGGGTTGGACCGTTTGACTCATGACTCGGAGGGTAATCACTAGTGGATGCCATTTTTTTCCCTAGCAACCAAATACAGTACCCTAGCAACAGAGTAAACAAAGCCTTATATCTCCGCATCAGAACATCGTAGAGACACGGGGGTTGGACCGTTTGACTCATGACTCGGAGGGTAATCACTAGTGGATGCCATTTTTTTCCCTAGCAACCAAATACAGTACCCTAGCAACAGAGTAAACAAAGCCTTATATCTCCGCATCAGAACATCGTAGAGACATGGGGTTTGGACAGTTTGACTCGTGACTCGGAGTGTAATCACTAGTGGATGCCAATTTTTTCCCTAGCAACCAAATACAGTACCCTAGCAACAGAGTAAAAAAAGCCTTATATCTCTGCATCAGAACACCGTAGAGACACAGGGGTTGGACCGTTTTACTTTTGGCTTGGAGTATAATCATAAATTATCCCCCGAAATTTGCCACGGCAAGCACCACTCACATTTTCTTCAGGAAATGTACCTATCTAGTTATATTTTATTCTTACATCCGGACACTTTTTTCGGCGATTAACTCGTCCCGCACGCTTTGTTGTAGACCCATGAAAGAGGGCTCAAATCGACCGGATTATTGAGGAGAGGTGTGCTATGACTTTTATAAGGGATCGGGTGCAGGATTTCCGAAAGGGGGGCGTAAAACCACCCCAAAATCCCATTGACTTAACATTGGGCCCAACTTTGATGGGTCATAGCTCCGCTCGTGGATTTTGTAGAAACATGTGGGTTACAACATTTGAAGAGGGTGGTAGGCTCTGTAAAAACATAGATCACAATGGGGTGTAAGTTGTACCCCTGGGGTGTAAGAGGTGCCCAAAAGTGTCCCAATGAAAAGTCAATGGGGCAAAATCCCATAGACTTACCATTGCAAAAATTTTGACGGGTCATAGGTCCGAGCCAGGATTTCATAGAAACATGTGGGTTACTAAATTTGAAAAGGGTGCTAGACTCTGTCAGGACGTACCCCACAATGGGGTGTAAGGTTACCATAGCAACCATTTTGGGCACCCTAGCAACCTATACCATTGACTGCCATTATAAAATGCCCGGATGGATATCTTTGCACCACAGTGTCATAGAGACATGGGGGTGGGCTCATTTTACTCAGGCATCCAATCAGTCTCTCAGGATACTTACAGACTTACTAAGCCACGCCCCTAGCAACCACTTTTGAGCACCCTAGCAACATAAAATTCAAACAGTTATATCTCGGCATCAGAACATCGTAGAGACACGGGGGTTGGACCGTTTTACTTGTGACTAGGGGTGTAACAATTGGGCACATCATTGGCCACTCCCAAGCCACGCCCCTAGCAACCAAATTTGAGCACCCTAGCAACCGAATAAACAAAGCCTTATATCTCCGCATCAGAACATCGTAGAGACACGGGGTTTGGACCGTTTTACTTGTGACTCGGAGTGTAATCACTGGGCACATCATTGGCCACTCCCAAGCCACGCCCCTAGCAACCAAATACAGTACCCTAGCAACAGAGTAAACAAAGCCTTATATCTCCACATCAGAACATCGTAGAGACACGGGGGTTGGACCGTTTTACTTGTGACTCGGAGTGTAATCACTGGGCACATCATTGGCCACTCCCAAGCCACGCCCCTAGCAACCAAATACAGTACCCTAGCAACAGAGTAAACAAAGCCTTATATCTCCGCATCAGAACATCGTAGAGACACGGGGGTTGGACCGCTTTACTTGTGACTCGGAGTGTAATCACTGGGCTCATCATTGGCCACTCCCAAGCCACGCCCCTAGCAACCAAATACAGTACCCTAGCAACAGAGTAAACAAAGCCTTATATCTCCGCATCAGAACATCGTAGAGACATGGGGGTTGGACCGTTTGACTCATAACTCGGAAGGTAATCACTAGTGGATGCCATTTTTTTCCCTAGCAACCAAATACAGTACCCTAGCAACAGAGTAAACAAAGCCTTATATCTCCGCATCAGAACATCGTAGAGACATGGGGTTTGGACCGTTTGACTCGTGACTCGGAGGGTAATCACTAGTGGATCCCATTTTTTTCCCTAGCAACCAAATACAGTACCCTAGCAACAGAGTAAACAAAGCCTTATATCTCCGCATCAGAACATCGTAGAGACACGGGGGTTGGACCGTTTGACTCATGACTCGGAGGGTAATCACTAGTGGATGCAATTTTTTTCCCTAGCAACCAAATACAGTACCCTAGCAACAGAGTAAACAAAGCCTTATATCTCCGCATCAGAACATCGTAGAGACACAGGGTTTGGACCGTTTGACTCGTGACTCGGAGTGTAATCACTAGTGGATGCCAATTTTCTCCCTAGCAACCAAATACATTACCCTAGCAACAGAGTAAACAAAGCCTTATATCTTCGCATCAGAATATCGTAGAGACATGTGGGTTGAATTGTTTTACTTTTGGCTTGGAGTATAATCATAAATTGTCCCACGAAACTTGCCACGGCAAGCACCACTCACATTTTCTTCAGGAAATGTACCTATCTAGTTATTATTATTATTCTTCCAACCAAATTTCCGCAATTAATACGGCTCGAACCGCTTAACTTAGAAACTTCATTCAAACTCTCAAACGTGCGGACTATTCGGGAATAGTGTGCTATGACTTTTATAAGCGATCGGGGGTACGGTCTTCGCCCCAGGGGCGAAAAAGCAGCCGAAAAATCCCATTGACTTAACATGGAGACAAACTTTGACGAGTCGTAGCTCAGACCTAGAATTTCACAGAAACTTGTGACTTGCCACATTTGAAGAGGCTGGCAGGCTCTGTAAGAACATACCTCACAATGGGGTGTAAGTTGTACCCCTGGGGTGTAAGAGGCCCCCAAATTTCCCCATAGACTTATAATGGGGCAGGAATCATGCCCATATAAGGAAATAAAAACGTCCCAGATGGGATATCTTTGCAGCGCAGTGTCGTAGAGACATGGGGGTGGGCTCATTTTACTCAGGCATCCAATCAGTCCCTTAGGATCCTTATTGAGCTATTAAGCCACGCCCCTAGCAACCATTTTGGGCACCCTAGCAACATTTCCCATAGACTGCCATTATAAAATGCCCAGATGGATATCTTTGCAGCACAGTGTCACAGAGACATGGGGGTGGGCTCATTTTACTCAGGCATCCAATCAGTCTCTGACCATCCTTATTGAGGTATTAAGCCACGCCCCTAGCAACCAAATATGAGCAGCCTAGCAACATAATAAACAAAGCCTTATATCTCTGGATCCGGACATCATAGAGACATGGGGGTTGGGTCTTTGGGTCATATTAGCTTCATGCTAGCTTTATGCTAAGTCATACTAGCTTCATGCTAGTTTCATGCTAGCTTTATGCTAATTTCATAATAAATCTTGCTAACTTGATGCTAAATCATGCTAACTTCATGTTAAATCTTGTTAGCTTCACGCTAAATCATGCTAGCTTCATGCTAATCATGCTAGCATCATCTTAATCATGCTAGCATCATGTTAATTTCATGCTAAATTCATGCTAACTTCATGGTAATCATGCTAACATCATGCTAGCTTCATGCAAATTATGCTAGCTTCATGCTAATCATACTAACATCATGCTAGCTTCATGCTAACATCATGCTAGCTTCATGCTAATCATGCTAACATCATGCTAACTTCATGCTAATCATGCTAACATCATGTTAATCATACTAGCTTCATGCTAATCATGCTAGCATCATGCTAGCTTTGTGCTAATCATGCTATCATCATGCTAGCTTCGTGCTAATCATGCTAACATCATGCTAGCTTCGTGCTAATCATGCTAACATCATGCTAGCTTCGTGCTTATCATGCTAGCATCATGCTAGCTTCGTGCTTATCATGCTAGCATCATGCTAGCTTCGTGCTAATCATGCTAACATCATGCTAGCTTCGTGCTAATCATGCTAGCATCATGCTAGCTTCGTGCTAATCATGCTAGCTTCATGCTAGCTTCGTGCTAATCATGCTAGCTTTATGCTAGCTTTGTGCTAATCATGCTAGCATCATGCTAGCTTCATGCTAATCATGCTAGCTTCGTGCTAATCATGCTAGCTTCATGCTACCTTCGTGTTAATCATGCTAGCATCATGCTAGCTTCGTGCTAATCATGCTAGCTTCATGCTAGCTTCGTGCTAATTATGCTAGCATCATGCTAGCTTCATGCTAATCATGCTAGCATCATGTTAGCTTCATGCTAGCTTCATGCTAACTTCGTGCTAATCATGCTAGCATCATGCTAATCATGCTAGCATCATGCTAGCTTCGTGCTAATCATGCTAGCATCATGTTAGCCTCGTGCTGATCATGCTAGCATCATGCTAGCTTCATGCTAATCATGCTAGCTTCATGCTAATCATGCTAACATCATGCTAGCTTAATGCTAATCATGCTAGCATCATGCTAGCTTCATGCTAATCATGCTAGCATCATGCTAGCTTCATGCTAATCATGCTAGCATCATGCTAGCTTCATGCTAATCATGCTAAGTTCATGCTAATCATGCTAGCTTCATGCTAGCTTCATGCTAATCATGCTAGCATCATGCTAGCTTCATGCTAATTATGTTAGCATCATGCTAGCTTCATGCTAATCATGTTAGCTTCATGCTAATCATGCTAGCTTCATGCTAACTTCATGTTAATCATGCTAGCTTCATGCTAGCTTCATGCTAATCATGCTAGCATCATGCTAGCTTCATGATAATCATGCTACCATCATGCTAATCATGCTAATCATGCTAGCTTCATGCTAGCTTCATGCTAATCATGCTAGCATCATGCTAGCTTCATGCTAATCATGCTAACATCATGCTAGCTTCATGCTAATCATGCTAGCTTAATGCTAATCATGCTAACATCATGATAGCTTCATGCTAATCATGGTAGCATCATGCTAGCCTCATGCTAATCATGTTAGCATCATGCTAGCTTCATGCTAATCATGTTAGCATCATGCTAGCTTAATGCTAACCATGCTAGCATCATGTTAACTTCATGCTAAATCTTACTAGCTTCATGTTAGTTTAATGCTAAATCGTGCTAACATCATGTTAAATCATGCTAGCTTCATGCTAGCTTCATGCTAAATCATGCTAGCTTCATGCTAAATCATGCTAAATCATATTAACGTCATGTTAGCTTCATGTTAAATCATGTTAGCTTCATGTTAAATCATGTTAGCTTCATGATAAATCATGCTAGCTTCATGATAAATCATGTTAACTTCATGGTAAATCATGTTAACTCATGCTAGCTTCATATTTCATCATGATAACTTTTTTAAATCATGCTAGCTTCACACTAAAACATGTAAACAGCCAGGTAAACTACTAGACTAAGTTTCTTTTACATTTCTGTCAATCAACTTTTTTGCATTTTCATGCACTGGTAATTCCTTGGGAATTGCATTTCTAGTTTTATCATGAAATTTGTTAATACAGTAGTATTAATCTCCAGCAGCCATGGACTTTTATCCGGCAGTCCGTGACTTTCTCCAGCAGATGTCGCTCTCTCTTAGCCTAGAAATCTAGACGCACCCTAGCGGCCGCAAAATATATTTGCTGCCAGGGTTTAGTCTAGGCACTCACAATACACTTAACCGGTCCAAAAACCAAAATTTGGTCAGGCCAATCACATCGTGTGTAGCGTCTGTGGGGCGGGCTTAACATGATGATGACAGAGCTGCAACGGTTCCTACTTGAAAACAGAGAATGGCTGCTGCTGCTGGCGAACAGCTATCTTTTGAAGCGGCTTTGGCCGCGACTCTGGAGGACTTAGACTTATGTTTTTCTTTGAGAGAAGAGCAAATAAACCCTACTGAAGTCCTTTTTAAGCAAGAAAGATGTGTTTGGAGTTTTGCCGACTGGTTACGGTAACTACGTCACCTTCTTCGTTGCTCTGATCCGTCATAGCGCTATCCTATTGCGTGCAGAGGCATTTTGAGGGACAACCTTATATCCCGCCCCTTGCATTGAGCCGTTTGTGTGAAGAGTTGCCAGACCTTACATCTTGATGTAGGTCTGGCTAACCAGGCTAGCTCTCTCTGTCTGTGTGTGGATATATATAATATATATGGATATGCAGCGTAATGTAACGTTTTTATAGTAAAAAATTTAAGGATTGCGGTAATGAAGACAGCTTTCAGCTCTTGCTGTTGTTCACTTCTTATTAAATAAGGTTTTATTTGTAGCCTAATTGTGTAAAAAATATAAAGCATGTATAAAGCATGAATCGCTGCTCATCAATTCTGGCGAAAATCTGTAGTTCCTTTAATCTATAAGTTCACCGCATAACTTTTCATAGTCCTTTCATTTTTTAAAAGACAAACAGCTGGTCAACCCAGTCACACAAAATTTTATTGGGAAAGCAGAAGAAATCACGCTTAAATGATAATGATAGTCTCTTTAATACTTCGCCTATCGCTCAAATACGCATCTTTCAGAAATAAATAACTATAACTAAGTATCTTTTGGATGTGTTTTTTAAACCTTGGAAAAATGTAGCATGCAGGGCCGAAGTGGGACTCATTTTAAGCCCTGGAGTTTCATGTCTTAGACCGGCCCACTTTAGTTCACCACTGACTATATTAAAATAATATAATTAAATCCTCAGTAGTTTATAAGTCTGCAATAGTGCACTATTCTCTGCAGCCTTGCAATTAATATATTTTCCAAAAATATAATTTCCAATTCAATGCAAATACAGTATTCTAAAACAGTTATGATTTTGCCATAATCGTGCAGCCCTACCATAATGTATTTTAATATTATTCAATTAACTTATTCAAAAACTGCTGAAAAGGAACAAATGTTTTCCCCTATATTTTTTCCCCTAGAGTTTTGCATGAAATAGATGAAGAATTACTATTCATAGATTAATCATTGTTACAAATATAACTTAGATATAAAAAATACGACATTTACCTTTTAGAGGCCGTTCGTATCAAGTCGCGCTCAAGTTTATTTTAAAGGGCGATTTGCAGGTAAAATTTTTCAACGAATTTGTGCAATTTGCTTGTTGATAATAAACATTTAAACTGTTATCCATTGTATTTTATGTTGTTGGGTATCACAAAACCCGAAAAAGTATGAAAAAGTACAGCGGTTTGCAATGATTCTCCTTTCCCCCACAACGCACTGTATGACGTCACGCTGGGGAGAGAATTTACCAGAGCCGCATTGAGAGCATTGAGAATGACTATAGAAAGACGAGTAAAGTACAGTTCTGATAGCGCAGATTATAGATAAATAGATAGATAGATAGATAGATAGATAGATAGATAGATAGATAGATAGATAGATAGACAGACAGACAGACAGACAGACAGACAGACAGATGGATAGGCTAGTATAGAGAGATAGGCAGACAGACAGCCAGATAGCATAACGTTAGCATATCTTCGTGTAGAAAGTAAACAAACAATTAACATACTCGTGCATGCTGGCTTGAGGGGGATGATCCTGCCTGAAATGGGTGTAACTTTATGCGATCTTCAGCACAAACGGTTTTGGCAGCATGTCTCTAATCCAGGAAGGTGAGTGAGGCACGTCACATCTGTTCGCGGGGACCAGCGACCCAAACGCACTCACTTTCTTACAACCAGTAGCGGAATGGCAATCGAGAGAGTCGGGACTTTCTCGGTGGGTCGATCTGATAATAGTTATACATTTCGAGTTAACACAGTCTGGCGGCGTGATATGCGTCCGGTTCCCGCAGCCCGCTGGTCAAACTGCTCAACCTCTCTGCTAAACAAAGTATATGAAAGTCCTCAACCTGTTCGGCAGGTCCAAACATGTACAGGATTTATAAAAATACGGTGATCAATGAGCGGTTCCTCCTCAAATGGCATAGTCTGTCGTGATGTAAAAAGCCGCTGAACGCCTGTTTATTACAGTATGTATGCGGTCGGATCCGAGTGTGCTGCAGCTGCTGACTGCTGCGTATAAAATGATCGTGTGATTCGTTATCGCATAAACAATATAACAAAGCATTCTTTTATTTCACAAAACAATATATTTGAGATATTATTTGATAGACTAGTAAGTGTGGATTAAGGATGTTTAAAAATCTCTAGCCTGGTGGTCAGGACATGAATGGATCAAATCAGCAGATTTGCGAAGTTTTATTTATTTCCACAGATATCATAAATAATAATTATCATGGTAACTTTGCAGTATAACACATTATATATTTACTACGATGTATATATGATTTCCAAATTGTATACGTAAGTATTAAACAGCAATAAATGTCTCATCTATCTCTATGGCTCTGGCTGCGGCTTCCTTCACTTCTCCCCAACGTGACGTCATCGCAGAATTGCGTAAAAAAACCGTTAATACCAAAAACGTAAAAAAAGTGGTCTTTAAGACCATTTTTGAGACATTTTAAAAATTATACACATATCTTGAGTGATTTATGTACCCATTAATCGACAGTGGTGGTTAACCTGCAAGACGCACTTTAAATCCAAACGTGCGGCAAGTGCAATCAAATATAGACGCGTCTAAAACAAAACTCGTGTTCACAGGCGACCGCTTTGAAAAGCAGAAGAAAGCGGCGCGTCATGCGTTGTCCATGCGTTTAAATGAATATGGACCCTATTTATGATTATGAACGCAAGAATTATTCCGTGGTCGGAAGTTGGGGCACAATCAACTTGGGCATAATGCGTGGGATCGTATACCACCCGCAAATTACGCGAATGGGGCTGCTGTGAGTGCTGTCAGCATAGGGACAGCAACCTTCAACCTGGTGGCATGCTAACACCGGCCCTAGTGCCCCCCCCCAAAAAAAAACAGACAATTTGAGCGCAAGATGTTAAAGTGGGCGTGCGTTTCCTAAAGCATGCAAACACAAAATTATTTCGAAAGTCTTGGCAACTAGTCTCATAAAAACAATCAGTTATGTCTTAAAGTGATTGCAAACAGTTCAGAAAGAAATCAGATCTTTGTGTTGGTCTGAAAGTAGCAGTTCCTATCTGCTTATGTTTGTGTCATTTATATTAATGAAACAACAGAAAACAGGAAAATTACTTGTGTATCTTTAAAAAGATTAATTTGATTTAATTTATACAGTGAAGAAGACAGTGTTATTATTCATTTGATTCTATTTATGTACCTAAATACTACTGTTAGATCTTACTTTATTTGTAACTTTGTTCTTTTCTATTTTTATATGCTCATAATTTCCAGTTTTGTTGATCCGAAAATTATTCGATCTGACTCAAAAAACGCAATGTAATCCATTTAACCACTATATGGTAAAATTATGTAATTTAAGAGTGAGTCCTATTCTGTTTAAAATGTCTGGCCTTGCCAGTGTTTCACACTAATTTGATGAGTTTTTAAGGTAATGAGGGGGTGGAGCTTGGCCGGGGGGGGGCTTAGCTAGGGGACCCCCCATAAGCTTTGACATAATATGGTAGAGAAATTTTGAGTGGTTTATCTTAAGCTTAGTATAAATGTTTTATATAAAGCATACTTTTGATTTGTGTTATATTGTTGAGGTCTAAATGAATTAAGTTGTCTCTCTGTTGCTTGCCATGACAGTGTTTTTCCACAGCTAGGCCTGGAGGAGATAAGGGTGTCCTTGGTAAGGATAGCGAAATAGTTGTGTGATGTGTTAGAGAACAAAGACACTGAGTTTTACCACCCATGGGAGGATTTATGTACCAGCTTGGAATGTTATAGAGATAAAGCCACAGCATCATCAAGTTGTTATGAGAAGGAGCTAAGGGGCCTAAAGGCAGGAGTCTGCTGAGCATTGGGATAGTACAGAGTGAAAGAAAGGCAGGGCTACTGGACCACTATATAATATACTGAAAAACTCAGAACGGGGTCATTGTCATAGTCATTGTGATCATCATTTTACCAATGCAGGTGTATACACCCTATGACCAGTATTGTGTTTCAAGCTGTCTGACACAATTCTTTAATAAAATACTTTGAAGAGAATTTTACATCTCAACCGTCTCTGATTCTCCTGAAAAAAATCCACGACATTTTGGCGCTGCGGAGCAGGGTTACAAGATAGAACATTGGACAACCGAGTGGGATCGTTCAGAGGCTGTTCACGGTCGGGGGGAGATGTTCTCCATCCTGAGTCGATTGTTTCTTCTTTGTGGGTGTTAAACTGCTAAGGCTGGCCAGCCGCTTGCTTCTTAACTCTTTCCCCGCCATTGACGAGATATCTCGTCAATTAAGAGAAAACGCTTCCCCGCCAATGACGAGATTTTCCGTCTTTCCGCAATACCCTTCCGCAACTTTTTAAAACCGGAAGTTTTGCCCTATGGCAAGCTGCTGCATGTCCGTGTCTGTTTTAAAGATCGCTCTGAATATGATCTCTATGAAAAATCCGTCATAAAAATGGAATTATCTCTGCTTTTTGCTCAAAATATGGTGTTTTTGCAAAAACCTACCCATATTCAAAAGCTGATTGCAAAAGAACCACTAAAGGTAGGATGAAACGGTTTTTTTTTGTTTGAAAGCAGAGGGTCTGTTCTTTCATTTGGTATATTGTATGTTTATATATTTAAAAAAGAACATTTTCTGGAAGGCATTAAACTTTGGTGAAAATCATGAAAAACGCTGGCGCTGGCTGGCAACTTTTTTTAAAAATGCTGGCGGTGAAAGAGTTAAATTAAGGTAAGCAAAGCGTTATGGCATTTTTTCACCTGCATTGATGGGATTTTTGACTCTGTTTGGGAAACACAGACAGCCCGGCGTTTTCATTTGAATTCCTTAATTCTCTCTGTAACTCACGAACTAGTATTGCGATTAATGAGAAGGGACTTGTGGATGATATTACAAGATAAATTATCTCTAATAGGGAAACCTGGTCTTCCGAGTAAAGTGTACTCTTATCTGAGGGTCAAGAGGACCCAGCTGTGAAACAGTTGATGGAAAATAATATTAACATAGCCAAGAGGGCGTTGACTGTTAATAGCCAAGAGGGCATTTAATTATACTAAATTTTGTTGATTTTATGGACTCAAACTAAAACATTAATTTTGAAACTAAATTTTGTAAAGCCAGTGGGCTGATTTAAATAAAAGTATCTGAGATGAGTACGGATATATCTTTTTAAAGGAAAGAAAAACCAGTGGGTTGATTGTGAGCAGTTTCTTGGTGTAACTGATTAAGTTACGAAACAAAGTGAGATAAGAGAGAAGATTTTTGTTGAGGGAGAACCAGTGGGTTGCTTAAATGAGTATTTGAGAGTAATTTATCGATGAACTATGATACTATAAATTGCTATGTGAAACAAATACGAAGAGTTTGCATAGTTTGTGTTCCAAGGAGCTTAGAACGTGCAAACGAGGGTGAGCGAGAGAGACTGGAGTGAGGGAAAAACCAGTGGGTTGCTTGAGTGAGTGTTTATGAGTGCCTCTATCGATGAACTATGATACTATAGAGAGCTCACTGATATGGACACAGTGTTCAAGGGTGCTTTATCGATGAACTATGATACTATAAAGTATTCTTTGAGACGAACACAGTGTTTAAGGGTAATTTATCGATGAACTATGATACTATAAATTACTCTATCAAATAAACACGGGAGAGACAAGGGAAAAAGCTTCGGTCCAACTTAAAGTTAAAAAAGTGTTTATTAATTGTTGCATGGTAAGGATTTACCATAAGTACAACCCAAGAGGATTTCTGCATTTTATTAAACCCATATGAGAATTTTGATTTTGAAAGTTAGGGGTAAGAGTTATCCTGTGTGAAAAATATTGTCCATGATTGAATGTCAGTTGTTACTGAAAACATTGAATTTTGGTGGAACCTGAAATCTCTATCTGATATTGAAAAGTCATTATTGAGTGTATTTGATTTAACAAAAGAAAGGTTAACAGAAGGAAGTTTAACAATTAAAACAGAAGACTCTGAGATCAATACAGTTACGTCTGCATATAAAATAGCCCAATTAATCAGAGAGATATTTTGTGTTAGTTTTAGTTGGCCCGAGATAAGAAGTTTTTCCAGTTGTAAGATTAATGTGTCAAAGACAATTGTAGGATATAAAGAACTGAGCATTGTAAGTGCTAAGTTTAAATTTGAATCAAATCTTAAAAGTGGTTGTGTGACAAATAAAGTGATAGGTGAAGAAGAGATCATTTACATATTTGTGGGACCCTTTGTGATTTATTCCAGTTGCCTGACTGGAACATTTTATAGTGCAGAGAAGTGCATTGATTTATTGTTAAATAAATAAAGCAAACAACCATTCAGTGTAACATGGAAGCAGCAACCAAAGAATTCGAGCGTGCTATCACTGTGGCCCCGGTAGAATGGTGTAACTTACAAGACAAAGGCTTTGATGGTAAAGCATTGGCTAAGTGGTGTAATGATCTAAAATGGTATACCAGAAGTAACAAATATAAGAAAGGAGAGCAGCCTCCCTTTCACTGGCCAGAACAGGGAATGTGGAATAAAGATTAAGAGTATGAAAATTTGGATGACTAATTATATAGCTAATCAGGATTTGAAAACCAAGAAAGATGGAAAGAAGAAAAAGAGAAAAGCTTTGTTAGATGGAATGGAATTGTGGGAAAAAGCTAGAGGTTGCTGGAGTAAGGAAGCTGAAAGAGTGATGGCTGATAGAGAAGACATCAGAGTTCAAGAGCTGGCAAAGCACAACGAAAGAACAGAAAATACAAGATTGCTAGAACAGCCAGTAGACACTGCAAACCAATTACCTGTGGTAACTAAAACAGTTAAGCCACCGCCCTATGCACTGCCCTCTGCCTCCCTCAATCCATGTCCCCCATTCACCACACACACAAACTGCCCTCCCCTAAACTGCCCTCCCTTTCCCACTCTCTCTGAGAGTCACCCTCCCTTTCCCACTCCCTCTGAGAGTCACCCTCCCTTTCCCACTCTCTCTGAAAGTCGCCCTCCCTTCACTGCTCACACTCCAGCCCCAACCACCCCTGTTGCTTCACCAAATGCTAGCACACTGTATCCAGTTATTAAAGGAACTATGCAGCTTAAAGGGGAAGTAGAAGTTGAGGGAAATGTGGAACTGTATGATGAGATGCATAGAGGCAAAGAAGGATCATTCCGTGAACAAAGTCAGGCAGCAGGAGGAGCTAGTCAGTATACCAGGACTCAGTTAGAACATCTGGACCAACTAATTGAACAGAGAGCAAAGGAAATAACAGAATTAACTAAAGAGGTGAAGTCTTTGGGTTTAGCAGGGTTATCGCAGGACAGAGAGCTTGGTAAAAGATTACAAGAGGAAGAAAGGATGATTTTGGAGCAAGAAAGGCAGGATAGAGAGATAGCAAAAGAAAGAGTGCTTAAGCAACAAAAGGTCAGGGCATTGCAGGCTATGGAACAGAGAAAGCGAGAAACTGATGACTGGCTAAATATGAAAATGACACAAGAGTACCCAGCCTCTAAAGGTGGTATAGATATGACAAAAATGTCAGGACCTGATGGATTAAGAACTTACAGAGCTAAGATGTTGGTAGAGGAGAGAAACAGAGATTTGGAGTATAGGGACACATTAGCTTTGGACTTTGACCCAATAGAGGAAAGATCCCCATTATTAAAAAGCACCCCTAGAGGTGGAATGAATGAGCCAGGTGTGAGTGTATTTCCGTTGCGTATTGAAGGGAAAACAGCTGTGTATGTCCCATGTGCTCATAGGGATTTAGAGACTATAATAAATCTGTTGCCAAGTTTAAGAGACGGTGCTGGTCCCTGGATTGGTGCGTTGGAGAAAGAGACGCAAGGTACAAGATTGGCAGTGGGTGACATAAAAGCCTTACTGGCAAAAATCACTAGTTTGAGGGAAATGGAGGATGTGTTATGCTTAGCAGGTATGGGACAGAGTGTGGTTTCATCTGATTTTGACGGCCAGGCTCTTGACTGTTACAGGGGCAGACTTTGGGGTGCCTTGAGAACTGAGTTCCCTGTCAAGTTTGACAGCACCAAACTGACCCCCACTGCACTGGGTCAGGAGGACTGTGCACTGTGGATTGCTAAAAACATGCAAACTTGGAGAGGGCAGGGGCTGAGAAAAGATCCCACTGACCCAAGAGACTTTGAAACCAGACTGTTCAGAAAGGAACTGCTGGACGCACTGCCAGTGTCTGTGCAAAACAAACTGTGTGACACCCCAGGGCTAGATGCAATGCCACACAGCCAGTGGGTGGAGACCCTAAAACACCATGCCTCCAAACACCAGAAACACGAAAGAGACTTAGAGCAACAAGCTAAAGAGACTGAACGAAAGCTGGCTCAAGTTAGCCTGGAAGAGAAGAAAAGACACAAAGACATTAGTAAGGCCCCCAGGGGAACCTATGTAGTGGGATGGGCAGGGTCATGTGAGTCAGCGAGCCACTCTCAGGGCGAAATGGTTGCAACACACCCTCCTAACAAATCTGAACAGGTAGCTGATCTGCCAAAACAAGCTGCGGATCAAACCCAAAATCAGAACCCATGGCAGCACCCCCAGGGCGCAGCCCCATCTCTACCAGTAGTTGTGAATGTAATGGCACCTAGTGGGCAGAGTAGATGAATTATTTTTCGAAGATGGCCAAGGGGCAGAGGAAGGGGATATTTTCAGAACAGGTCATCCGCTGATCTGGGTCCATATTTCGGGCAAAACAATGTTTGCTGGGGATGTGGGGAAAATACTCATGCTAGGCGTGACTGTCCAAAAAACCCATGAAAGCAATAGGGGTGTTCGGAGGGTCCAATTAACCAACAGGTAGCATTATCCAAAAATGATTGGGAAGAACCTAAATTAACATGCATATTTAATGGAGTGAAAATTGAATGTTTAATTGACACCGGGGCTACATGCAGCTCAATTGATCCAAAATTGGTACCTGGGGTTGTTGCATCACAATCATCTGTTAGAACAATGGGATTCCCTGGAAAAAAAAAAATTGTTGTAAATCAATTTCTGATGGCACCTCAGGTTCCGATCACATTAATTGGAAGGGACATTTTGTGTAAATTAGATGATACCATCAAAACCGCACCACAGGGATTAACATTGCAGTGTCTAACCAAAATAACTAAACAGGAATTAACCCCTTTAATTAGACCAGAAGTATATTGGATTGGGAAATTAGAAACAATGATGGCGGCTGCCAGAGAAAAAACTAAAGATTTTCAGGGACGGAAGCCAAGATTTGGGGGTCACTGTACAATGAAATATTGCCTCAAAGGAGAGGATTTAAAGTATGAACAAAGATTCAAATTAGGAGAAGAAATTGAGTTGAGAAGTGAAGGAGTGTTGGTTTGTGAGGCTGGAGTAGCAGTGAATTTCAGCAGTTGTAAGCTAGATAATTTTGCTGTGGAAGGAAGCCACCCCAATGTGACAGTGTGGGTGTGGGGAAATCATAGGGCTAGGGACCTAGAACCTTATGTGAAAAGTCATATTCCATTGAATGGGAAGAAGGAGAGAAAGGCTGGATGGAGAACAGGGAGCTAGGTTGGTATCTAATTCCATTAGAAATTACTTAGACAGGTATACAGCAGAAGCAAATAATTTTACAGGATAGCAGCACAAAGGAGCAGGTAATTGCATTGTTTAACCAATTGCTAAAAGATAAGCTAGTTATCGCCAGAGATGAGAGGGAGTATGCTTGATATGTAGATGATATTTTGATAGCACACAACAATAGAGAGGGGTTTGATAAATTGACAGAACAAGTTTTGAACAGACTGTATGACATGCGGATAAAAGTATCAAAATAAAAGCTGATATTGGCTAAAACCAGTGTACAATACCTAAAAAGAGTAATCTTTGAAGGGCAAAATTAAATTTGTGACAAACACCACAGAACCATGCTTGACTATCCATGTCAAAACACAGTGAAGCAAATGATGGCATTAATGGGAGCCACAGGGTGTTGTAGTTCATACCAGAGTTATTACCAGAATATGCCAGTAGGGTCAAGTAATTTAGGGAATTAAAATGTAAGGACATGGGAAAAAATCTGACAGATGTTGTTATATTGTAGAGAAGACACACCGCAGGTTTGTATGACAGAAGGCATTGAAGAGATGAAACTGAGAGCAGATTTGGGTTACGAAGGGGATCCTGGTTACAAGCATTTGTTTGTTGATGGTTCATGCTATAAAAATGAGATAGGTCAGAGTTGCATGTGATACAGTGTGATCCTGGGAGATCCAGTGACTGACAGATTTAAAGTTTTGAGGTGTAAGAGGATGAGGCATGGGCACATGTCTGCCCAGTGTGCAGAGTTAATGGCTTTAATTGAAGCATGTGAAATTGGATAAGGTACTGTATGTAAATCAATGTAAATACTGATATGTGGTGAAAATGGGTTTAAGAGAAGTAATGGCCACCCAATTAAACATCTTACAGAGATTACACAACTATTTGAGGCAATACAAAAACCAGCCAAAGTAAATGTAATTAAGTGTGCAGCACACACAAAAGGAGATTCATTTATTGACAAAGGAAATGAAAAAGCGGATGAGGAAGCAAAATTAGGAGCGGCAAAACCAGAGCGAGCTGAAACCATGTCCATGGTAGTGACAAGGTCAGGTAAAAAGACTGAAAGTGAACAGGTGAGCATTTCCGCAGACGTAACTGTAGATGAAATCAGAGACATGCAAAATACAGCGTCACAAATTGAAAAGATGGAGTGGCAAAGCAGAGGTGTTGTCAATGTAAAAGGTTTGTGGAGAACAGAGCAACAACAATTAGTCATACCATCTAGAATGAAGAAAATGGTGATGATGTACGCGCATGGTAGTGAACATTGCCCGAGGGGGGAGATGATAGATGAGATTTTGAGACAACAGGGTTTCTGGTTTATCAATATGCAAAACTAAATTAGCGAATTTTTGTCAGAATGTGACATTTATAGAAATGTCAAACCAGCAGTACACCAAATGCGTCTGTTTCCAAGTGTGGGAGGACCATTTGTGCGTCTAGTGATGGATTTTGTAGATATGATCCACCCAATTAAGGAGAAAATGTTTCACATTTTTGAGATGGACAGAAGCTTCAATCCAGTGAGAACGCAGAGTGCGCAAGCAGTGGCTGGAGCACTTAAGAGGGAAGTGGTCGTAAGATTTGCACTTCCCAAGGAATTACAGTCAGATAATGGACCAGGATTTCAGGCCAACCTGTTGAGAAAAGCACTTGCTAGGGTAGGAATAACCCAAAAATTTGGATCAGTATATCATCCACAGTCTCAAGGGGCAGTTGAGAGGTGTAATGGTTAAATTAAATCAAAAATAGCCAAAATCTGTGCACAGACTAAACTAAATTGGGTTCAGGCCTTACCAATAGCGCTCATGGCCATAAGATCTAGTACTAACAGGGAAACGCGTTTATCCCCTCATGAATTGGTAACAGAAACATCAATGTTCAAAGCTAATCAAAATGAAATGAATTTGGAGCATGAGGAGGATCTAAAAAATTATTTGAATAGTAATGAATATATTATATGAATATATTAATGAATATTAATGAATATATTGCTGAACTAATGAGAAACCATAAAGCTATTTTACAGATTAAAAGCAGACACAAAGAGACACTTGGTGACGAGACTGCAACACCTTTTCCTGTAGAAACCTGGGTGTAGATCAAAGTTTACTAGCGTAAGTGGGATGAACCCAGACGAGAAGGCTCGTATGAGGTCACAGAAGCTAGCCCAACATCTGTTAAGGTAAAATGTTCCAAATTGTGGTATCATAATACTCATTCCTTCCAGGTACCAGAGAAGACGACCCCCGGCGACTGTCTCCATGTCATTATGTTGAAATAACCATATGATAAATAAACACTGTAACCTTATTTTTTAGATAGTGATCTGATGAACCATAGAAACTGGATTTGGAGATCACAATGAATGGGTAATGTATGATCAAAGCATTAAAGGATATGGAGGATGAAGATTGTATGACTGTTTTTTATTTGTTTCTAATAATGAAAATGTTTCTCCCCCCAAATGTACAGGCTTATAAGGGTAATTATACATGGTTTAAGATAACCATTTCACAGATGGGTGCCAAAAAGAGATGTTACAAATGATAAAGAGGGATACAAGGCAAACTGGTTTATAGGCCAGACCACAGAAAGGGCAGACATACTGTATGTGGATGTGTGTTAACATGAAATTAGGGCCAAGTTTAAGAGTAAATTGGAAGGGAACCTGTACCCTTGTACAATTAAATAATGCCATTTTAAATGTTTTCATTACCTGATTTTGGGAGCCTACATGATAAAATAAGTGGGAAGAGTATAAACAGGGAGAAAAGAAATCTGCCTGGGGGATCTTATGATAATATGTGTATAGAGTGTACAGTTGATGCCATAGGGGTTCCAAGGGGGTGCCAGAGGAATACAAAGCGAGAAATCAGATTGTTGCAAGTTTTGAGTAAATTATTTTCTGGTGGTCAACCCTAAATAAAAATGTGGATTGGATTAATTGATTGTATTACATTAAGGGGATAACTGCACAATTGGGACTAACGTCACGGATGGCACAACAAAAAAGGCTGGCATTTGATATGTGGTTGGCTGAAAAGGGGGGTGTTTTAAAAAAATTATAGATGATGGATGCAGAAAATTTATTTCTTACAATGAGAGTGTATTATAAGGGCATTAGAAGGTTTGACTGATTTGTCAAATGAATTGGCTGAGAACGCTGGAATTGATGACCCGTTTACAAAAATGATGGAAAATGGTTTGGGAAATGAAGTAGAATGATAACTTCTTTACTGGTGTCAGCTGCTGTAGCTGTTGATATCCTGGCATTGTGTGATTGTTGTTGCATACCATGTATCAGGGGTTTGATTGAGAAAACTATCGACAAAGGAATGGGTAAGATAATGTACCAACGGGTACAAATTAATGAGGATGATGAGGGGGATAAATTTGAGGACAACATCCATGTGTGATGGGGAACCAACGAGCAGAGGTGTCAAGTAACGAAGTACAAATACTTCGTTACCTTACTTAAGTAGATATTTTGGGTATCTATACTTTACTTAGCCTAAGTAATTATTTTTCAGACGACTTTTTACTTCTACTCCTTACATTTTCACGCAATTATCTGTACTTTCTACTCCTTACATTTTAAAAATCGCTCGTTACTTCTATTAATTTCGGCTTGTTTTCTTTTTTTACATTCCGGTTTGTCAAAGTTAAAAAAAACCTATCTTGATAAATTGCATCATCCGGATGAATGCGAATGTGTTTGGAGGAGAAGTATAAACATACACCATTCCGACACCCTATTGGTTTGTACGCAATCCCCGCCCCCCAGCTGACTGCAGATGATCAAAAGTTTGTTCGATGCTGCTGCACAGAGAAACATAAAAGAACCGCGAGAGCGATTAGAAAGCATGCGGAGCAGTTTGCGCTCGCGATGCTTTGATATCATCCGCCATCCGTTTGTACAGTAACAGAACGCGGCATTCTGTCTTCAAATGGAAAAGTACGAAATAAAACTCGCGCATCACTTTCAGGTCAGTTCACATTCACAAGCCTGTGTAAATGTGTAGCTGGCTGCTGACACCAACTCATCTGTGTGATTTAAATAGTACAACAATACCAATTTATATCATGAAACTTCAGTTGTTCAACTTAAATGACATTGTGCTGCTTTGCGTTTTGAGCCATGGCAAAAATATCTATGCTAAAGACATCTGTTGTTTTGTATATGCTAATAACTGCCCTAAAATGTATTTGCATTAACAAAACCTACTTAGCTGAATGCTTGAGTGTTAAATCAATCAAACAGATAACCATACATACAAATTTTTGCTTTTGTTAATAGACATCAGCTGTGTCCTTAAACCTGACTTTTTGAATTTACTTACAAGAAATATGTAAGTATACTGACATGTAAGATAAGCTCACATTAGATTAAGCTAAAGTCCATTAGCTAACACAAGTACAGATGCAGAAATATAGGCTATAATATATAATTGCATATTTGTAGTTTGTGTTGCTGTCAAAATAAAATTATAAATGATAGCAATAGCATATTTCTATTCTCACGCATACTATAGTTGTGTGTGATTTTGTTGTTTTTTAACTAAAGAGGGCACCACTGTAAAAGTTTTGCCAGCAGCAGCCCTGCTCTGAAGTTTGACTTTTTGCACCATTACAATATTTATAGTCATCATATCTTCCTCTCTATGGAACACATGTTAATGCTCAGTAGTACACATATGTGGTTCTTTAATGCAGTGGTTATCAAACCTTTTTTGCGGCATCCCTTGTGTACAGTGGATTCCTTCGCGGCCCCCAAAAGAAAATGTATGACATAAACATTCTAAAACTTAAAATTTGAATTAAACAAAACATATTAAATTATACAATGTATTGCTTTTGTTTAGTAGCCTTATTTTTCTGAGGTTTAGTTACAGAATTTATAATAAAGCAATGTATTTCATAAAATATTATAAAACTGGGGCCCCTGGCACCATCTCGCGGTCCCCAGTTTGAGAACCACTGCTTTAATGTATTTGTTTGCATTGTACTAAAATGCGTTCATTTTTAATGGGCATATACCGTATGTGGTTGAAACAGATGGCCTAGTGCAGGGGTAGGCAACTCCTGCAGTGTTTAGCTCCAGGTCTAATCAAGCAGACCTGAACAAACTAATAAAGGTCTAAAAAGTCACCTGAAACTACAGGTAGCCAAGGTTTTATAAGGGTTGGAGCTAAAATCTTCAGGACATCGGCACTCCAGGACTGATGTTGTCTACCCCTGGCCCTAGTGCATCCCAAATTTTTTAACATTAACATTTTAATATAACACTATAGTTATTATGGCCTTTAGAAACGTTTTTAGAGGAGATAGTGTAGTGCACAATAGGCCCCTGTGGCACGGCCTAGGCTTTTTTCCGTAATGACATTTTTTTTCCTTACATTACTTTTACTTTTATACTTTAAGTAGTTTTGAAACCAGTACTTTTTCACTTTTACTTGAGTAAAAAGCTTAAGTTGATACTTCAACTTCTACAAAAGTCTTTTTAAACCCTAGTATCTATACTTCTACTTGAGTAATGAATATGAATACTTTTGACACCACTGCCAACGAGGCTCTAGTACCCTCCTCCCTCACACGGCCCTCTACGCTTGCAAAGCGCATGGGTTGAAGACCGTCAAAAGCTGGAAGATGCACCATACACGTATACATATAGAATTGATGTTTCTTAGAAAGACTCTGTGGCATGTGGACTGCCCACCAGAGCAAAACACTCTCATGTGAGAATCATTATGTTACTGCTACTGTTAAACTGGACATAGGGTGTCACCTATACTAATGCATTTATTCTTTTTTATTAACATTTATAATTTTTTGCGTTTGTTATCATTTATTAACAAGGTATTATCTTTTGCATTTATTATTTTTATTACAAGTTATAATCTTTTATTAGTAATGCAAGTTGCAAACCTGAAGTGTGTGTAAAATAGGGAAAGGGATGGTTTTAAGCATCACTGTCCACGGTGTGATGACAGTGTAACAAGCCTGGTAAGTGACTGATGGTCCAGGAATCTCCTGGGGGTGGAGGTAAAACATCCACCTAGCACGGCTTACCAGAAAGTGAAAATAATTTTTTGAAAACATGATGCTTGCTTTAGATTTAAAATTGAATGTTATGTTATTTTTTTATATGTTGTTATCATTACTCTTTTTTACAGGTTGTTAATTATCATTTAAAGGATAACCGGTGTGAAATGACTGTTGAAACTAGAAAAGTGACTGAGGGTCTGGCCCTAACTGTCAGGGGTATTTTATTCTTTGATTCTTTCTTTAAAGTACCTAGCCGGGCTTCTCTGGTATCATCAGTCGTATTTGCAGGGTGGTTATCGAAAACATTTAGTTTCCGAAGGGGGGATATATGGTAGAGAAATTTTGAGTGGTTTATCTTAAGCTTAGTATAAATGTTTTATATAAAGCATACTTTTGATTTGTGTTATATTGTTGAGGTCTAAATGAATTAAGTTGTCTCTCTGTTGCTTGCCATGACAGTGTTTTTCCACAGCTAGGCCTGGAGGAGATAAGGGTGTCCTTGGTAAGGATAGCGAAATAGTTGTGTGATGTGTTAGAGAACAAAGACACTGAGTTTTACCACCCATGGGAGGATTTATGTACCAGCTTGGAATGTTATAGAGATAAAGCCACAGCATCATCAAGTTGTTATGAGAAGGAGCTAAGGGGCCTAAAGGCAGGAGTCTGCTGAGCATTGGGATAGTACAGAGTGAAAGAAAGGCAGGGCTACTGGACCACTATATAATATACTGAAAAACTCAGAACGGGGTCATTGTCATAGTCATTGTGATCATCATTTTACCAATGCAGGTGTATACACCCTATGACCAGTATTGTGTTTCAAGCTGTCTGACACAATTCTTTAATAAAATACTTTGAAGAGAATTTTACATCTCAACCGTCTCTGATTCTCCTGAAAAAAATCCACGACAATAATTTGAACACTGAGGCAGACAGTTGATAGACACTTATAAAAGGAAATGTTTTAATGCAAAATGCAAATGAACCTGACATTCTAATGTAATGTAAATGCAATGTTACACTGTTTAATTATAAATAATAAAATATAACAAATAAATATAATTAAATGTGTTTTATTAAAAATGTCTCTATTTCCATTTGCGTTTGTAGCCTACTGGTAACCATATGTGGTGCTATAGTGGTGCTATATGGCCCCTATATGGTTCTACACAGGTGCTTCACTGGTGCTTCACCGGTGCTATATGGCACTAAAAACGGTTCTTCTATGATTACGATCCAAAGCAACAGTTTTGGTGCTATATAGCACCGTTTGTTTTTTTAGAGTGTATATTCAACATCATTACGTTTACAGACATTTATTTTAATGGTATATAATTAAATATAATTGTTGTCAGTGTGTTTTTGAGTCATCCGTGTAAAGTTTCATTGGTCTCTTTCATTGTTCCACAGTATTATGTGATCGTTTCTGAAAGAAATTAAAACAGGTGGCACCACAAAAAATATTTGCATTAGCACAAAGGCTTCCAAATATATTTTGAGCTTGCGCCAATTAGATTTTAGGAGCAAATGGGACCACACATAACACACATAAATTATGCAATTTGGCATAAATTGGCCCACTTTTTGGTTATTCGCTTGGGACACTAACAAAATAACCCATGTACGCATTTAACTGTTTTCTTATATTTTTATTATTTATGTTGATTTGATGTAATAAAATATAATTGTTCGGCCTACAGGTTTTGAAAGTTTAGCTGACCCATTTTTTTAAAACATTGTTTTTAGGTTAAAATGGGTCAGCTAAACTGTGTAGAACCATATAGGGGCCATATAGCACCACTATAGCACCACATATGGTTCTACAAAGCACTTTTATGGTTCTATGGCACTAAAACGGTTCTTCTATGATTACGATCCAAAGCAACAGTTTTGGTGCTATATAGCACCGTTTGTTTTTTTAGAGTGTATATATATATATATATATATATATATATATATATATATATATATATATATATATATTAGTATAGTAAAATGTACTTTTAAAATATTAAAAATAGTGATATTAAATTATATTTATTTATTTCATAACCCTCAAAAGATTTGTAATTTTATTTTTAATTTAGTTTTGTTATGCAACACTTAAAAATAATGTTTTTGTATGATATATTTTTTATTTGATTATTTTTAAAAATATTAATTATTATGAATTCAGTTTATTAAACATGCCGTTTGAGACGTGAAATGTAATTAACCATTAAGTAAAATTAAAAGTTAAAATTCTGAATATAAAAATTAAAAAAACAAACTAAAACAGAAAAATGGAATTTGTGAAAATAAAAACTGAATTTAAAATAATCATTTAAATCATCATTTCAAATAAAAGTTAAAAAAATTTAGGGCCCCATGAATCTACACATTTTAAGTACATAAAAGCTTGCTTAAAAATGGGTCAAGCACAAGTCAAGTGTGTGGCAAATAATTTAAGATCAAGTTTGAATGTTCAAGATTTTAATCTTCAGGATGATGAAGTTGGCGTGCTCTTATAATTTTCAATGGATGATCCAAAATTTTGCTGATGCTCCTAACTTTTACATTTGGGAGCAGCACCAATATACTAAACTGTAAATCTGGAGGCATGATAGTGCAGCAGCCTGTATATCAATACACAAAACAGAATAACTTTCTCTGTAGTGCAGCAACAGAATGTTTTAGGCCGGCGAGCGGCGACAGTTGCTAAACAGCCACGGCTGCGAAGTTCTCTGGCTGCTGGAGATACAGCTCGGATTCATATTAACTTAGGCCTACTCATATTAACCGAATAACAGCTTATATTCATATGTTATAGCATTTATTAAAGCATGTGATTTATAAGTTTGATTTAATCTGCAACTAACTGTGATTGATTGAATCAGAAAGTGTAATTCAGTACACACATGCATACACCTGCAGCGCTATAAACTTTCTCTGATGTACAGCAACAGAAACTCACTTACAAATTTCATAATGAATGCTTACAAATGACAATATATAATCTTGTATTTATATTGCTAACATAACGGCTGATATCCCTGGCTGCTCGAGATGCCGCTGCGAGATGCCCCTGTAGAGTTAAAGCGGCCGGTTAAAGTCCCTGGCTGCTCTAGATGCCGCTAGCGGCCGGTTAAAGTCACTGACTGCCCGAGATGCCCTTATAGAGTAAGCGGCTGGTTAAAGTCACTGACTGCCCGAGATGCCGCTCCGAGATGCCCCTGTAGAGTAAGCGGCCGGTTAAAGTCACTGGCTACTCGAGATGCCGCTCCGAGATGCCCCTATAGAGTCAAGCGGCCGGTTAAAGTCACTGGCTACTCGAGATCCCGCTCCGAGATGCCCCTATAGAGTCAAGCGGCCGGTTATAGTCACTGGCTACTCGAGATGCCCCTGTAGAGGAAGCGGCCGGTTAAAGTCACTGGCTGCTCGAAATGCCGCGCGAGATGCCCCTGTAGCGGCCGGCTAAAGTCATTGACTGCCCGAGATGCCCCCTGCGAGTTGCCCCTGTAGAGAAGCGGCTGGTTAAAGTCACTGGAGAAGGGGTTTTAACATTAAGTGGCATGGCATCTTACGCACAGAAGCCAGTGGCACGTGCCACTACGTTTTGTGGCACTTCCGGTTTCATTTGGCTCGTACCAGTGGCTCGTCGAGTGGCACTTCCGGTGTCCAGTGGCTCATGCCACTCCGTTTAGTGGCTCGTCGAGTGGCACTTCCGGTGTCCAGTGGCTCATGTCACTGTTTAGTGGTGGCTCGTCGAGTGGCACTTCCGATGTCCAGTGGCTCATACCATTCCGTTTGTGGCTTGTCTACTGACACATGTCAGTAAAACTTAGGTCTGTTGGATTGAGGCATGTGGCACTGATAGTCACCGATCGATCATTGCAGAACCGAGAGTAACTTACGCGTGCTGCTGCTATGTTCATTTAATTGTGACGCATTGATTTTGTGTGTCCTTTTTGACTGTCTGGTGTTTCAGGTAACCGAATGCGTGAAATGCATCGAGAGCTAAATAGGACATCTTGATGATCGTATGATCATAATTCACAATTTAAGTATTAAAAATGTAAATATTTAAAATGGGAAGGCAAATATTTTATATATTTAATAAAGCACAACATTTGTCTGAGCTATATTGTATATTGTATAATTGTTTTAAATAAAAATTTTCTAATTGTATTATTTGTGAAAATGTAGTCTGTGAGTGGCATGTTTTTATTTGTAACCAGTGCCAATGTGTTGTATTTAATAAAAAGTGTCATTTATAAGAATCTCGCAGAATATTATAATATTTTTTTTTCTGCAAAGTACCGCATTTACACACATGCACGCCAAAACAGTAGGTGTCAGTCTAACCATGTTTATGTTTAAAAACAATGTCCTATTACATACTTTACAACTTGATATTTATTTTATTTTTTTACAACTTGATATTTACACGGTGTTGACAGTGCAGACACGTCACGTGCCCTTCAAAATTACATTTTATATAGTCTATATAGATTGTTGTCTATAAGAAATAAGGGTTTGAACAAATTATTATTTCACAACATTTATGAGATAGTAATTACTTAAATAAATTGGATTATTTCAAAGCGAAACAGATTTACAAAACACTTAGCAAAACACTTTACAAATGATTAAATCAAACACAGTTTTTTCCTTTATTTTTATGAATTTCATTGGATCTAAATGTTGCCGACAGTATGCTTTAAGAAGGAGTCAGTTTTTTTCTTCGATCTCGTCTTTCATTTAAAGGGTATCTAGTAGACTCACTTAAATTAGGCATACTACTTTAAAAAAAAGATTTACAAAAACTGATTAAATATTAAGAAAAGGCACAATGTTCACACGACCATGGCTCAGACAAATACTGTGCTTTATTAAATGAAAACACTCAAAATATTATGCATTTCCATTTTAAATATTGTGATCATACAATTCCTTTATGAACGAGTGTCAAGATGATATATTTAGCTCTCGACTCAATTTACGCATTCGGTTACCTGAAACATCAGAGTCAGAAAGGACACACAAAATCATTGTGTCACATTTAAATGAACAAAGCAGCAGCACGCGTAAGTTACGCTCGAATCTGTAATGATCGATCGGTGACTTCAGTGCCACATGCCTCAATCAAACAGACCTAAGTTTTACTGACATGTGTCAGTGTACGAGCAACCAAACGGAGTGGTATGAGCCACTGGACATCGGAAGTGCCACTCGACGAGCCACCAGACGGAGTGGTATGAGCCACTGGACATCGGAAGTGCCACTCGACGAGCCACCAGACGGAGTGGTATGAGCCACTGGACACCGGAAGTGCCACTCGACGAGCCACTGGTACGAGCCAATGGAAACCGGAAGTGCCACTAAACATAGTGGCACGTGCCAGTGGCTTCTGTGCGTAAGATGCCATGCCACTTTATGTTAAAACTGCTACTGGAGCCGCTTTCAATCGGTAATCAACAATACACCCAATCAGCTCGAAAGCAAGCCATATATAAATCACAGTTGAACTCACTGAAAATCCTTCGCATCTTTCAGAATGGCATCTTTCAGAATAGTAAGACCAAAACTCCGTCGACCTCCAAGTAAGAGTACGAGCCCCAGCAAGCCTGGGTCGATCCCCTGCTACACCGCAACCTGCTGCTCCACGTCATTCAGCGGGGGCTTCCAGCACTCCTCGCCCGGATTTACCAGCCACCAACAGTAACCGTCGCTCCGCTAGCGTGAGGTTGCCTCCGCTGGCGGGGCAGGCGCGAACTGTTGCCACTAAACAGCTGCGGTCCGCGGCTCCTGACGTGAGGCTGCCTCCACCAGAGCCGAGAGCCCGAAAAACTTTTCCGGATTATTCTCCACCACAGGCTTCCACTCCGGATATACCAGCCACCAGCAGCGACCGTCTCCCCGTCAGCGTGAGGCTGCCTCCGTTGGCGGAGCAGACGCAACCTGCTGCCAATATCCACTGTTCATGGCCCGCGGCTCCTGACTTAAGGCTGCCTCCGCCAGAGCCGCGAGCCCGGACAGTTTTAGCCGGTCCTTCTCACGAAGCTAACCCTAACACTTCCTCAGCCAGGGCCTACGGCAAGTGGTAGCGCGATGATGCCTCCACTAGAGGCGCAAGCCCAGCCCATCTACTTTCCACCTCAACACTCTCTCTCGCCTTACCGTTCGCTTCCCAAACTCCATCAGCAGCAGCGAGCACAAGACCACCTCATTTTTTCTACACTGAACTGTATTCCACAAAAGTGGTTGTTTTGAAAACTCCAGAAACGCTGAAAGCTGCGATCTACATGTAAAATAATCCACTCATAACAAATGAACGAGTTATTTGTGTTATTTTTATAAGCGCCAGTGAATCCACCACGGGTCTGGCAGCGAATCTCTCTCTCTCTCTCCCCCTCTGTGCTCATGCAGCCGGTCTCTGACGGGCAGAGGTTTCTTGAAGCGCGCGCAACAGGTCCCCAAATAAAGAGTTCTTCTCGCACATAATGCTAATAGTTGTAAGTTTCTGAACTTTAAGACAAAACTCTCGTTTATATCAGTGACACGTGCGCCGATTGAGCGATGTAGTTTGAGGCCTGATTTGCTTATAGTACAAATATCTTTGATCAGAAAGACGAGAAAGAAATGCAAATGTTAAGGTCTAATAGAAAGTAAAGAGCGTTAAGACCTTAAAATAGACTTCATCACATCATAGCACCTGTCATATTTATAATATCTATATCTAGAGATCCGTCTCTCATATACAGGTATTTATCCTGTCTGTTCGTGTTAAACTTATACCTGTTCATTTTACATATTGCCTATTTTAATGTAATGTATGCATAAATACAAAATACAATGCATACTATAGCTTCAATAGTCTATAAAATTAATAACTCAAGACTCTGTCTATCAAGACTTAATCTGTTGTTAGCATCTGGGCATTTTCACTTTAACATTATTAACTTTAAATTGTCCATATTTAAAAACTGGTAAAACTGAATCATTCCGTGGAATAGATTTTGGTCATTCCGCCCACCCCTATCTGGCACCATTTCATGCTTTTTCAAAAACACGTATCTAGATCTCAAAGATCGGATCAGATCGAATAATGATAATCGATTCAATATCTGAAGAATCGGAATCTAATCGATTCTTGAAATTCGAATCAAAATCCCCGCCCTGGCCAGTTCCATTAAAGGCTATCTAAGCGGAATCCAACTTTTCCATAAATTAATTTTCAGCTCTCCCTCCCCTAACAAATTCACAAACTGCTTATTAAAGCCACCCACCCGCCCAGATGCTAGACAACCTTTAACACTAGACCTACTTACTAAATGTATCCATACCCTGTGTCTAGGCTATACCATCAGCTCGCACATTGGATGCTATGTTTATTTTTGCTTTTTCGGGTTTCTCAGATCCTCGGAACTCACCAAGACCTAAAATTTTAACCCAAAGATTCATCCCACAATTTCAGATCTATCCCTAGTAGACGATGAAACTATCTCCTACTTTATTAAACAGAGGAAGACAGACAAATTCAAAAAAGGCCATTTCATTTATATTTTCAACCTCCATTCACCTATCCAACCTTACCAAACTCTCAAATCCTACCTTCAATTCAGGAAATTAACAAGTAAGGACCCCTCAGACCCAATTTATAAACGACGCAAAACATCCAATCACACGCTTCTGGTTTCAAAACATTTAAAAAATTTGTCCTAATCCAATCGGGCATCCCAGCAGAACTCCTTTCAGGTCACTCATTCTGTATAGGTGCTGCAACCACCGCCACCCAAAAAGGATTATCGCGCAAGCAGATCCAAGCTCTTGGTCGTTGGTCATCTGAAGCTTTCAAAAGCTATATCAGATCTAACCGCTTCCACATTAAAAAAGCGCACCAAACCCTTATCAGTTAAATTAACTCCAATCACAAAAGGGGGGCTAACCATCCGATTGCAGCGAGTATTAAGTCCTGTCAAATTTCGCAAAACCCTCCCAATATGAAACAAACAGAAAGCCTTCTAATATAAATGATTAAATTTCCTCACCCATTGCCAGCATGGCTTACCTGTCCGATCGCAGTGAGTATTGAACTCCCGTCGGGCACCACTAGAAAGCCTTCTAATTTAAATTATCATGGCCCATCATCCCTAGCGAGGCTACCTGTCCGATCGCAGTGAGTATTGAACTCCCGTCGGGCACCACTAGAAAGCCTCCTAATATAAATTATCATTGCCCATTTCATCGCCAGCGAGGCTACCTGTCCGATCGCAGCGAGTATTGAACTCCCGTCGGGCACCACTAGAAAGCCTCCTAAAATAAATTATCATTGCCCATTTCATCGCCAGCGAGGCTACCTGTCTGATCGCAGTGAGTATTGAACTCCCGTCGGGCACCACTAGAAAGCCTCCTAATATAAATTATCATTGCCCATCTCATCGCCAGCGAGGCTACCTGTCCGATCGCAGCGAGTATTGAACTTCCGTCGGGCACCACTAGAAGCCTCCTAATATAAATTATCATTGCCCATCGCATTGCCAGCGAGGCTACCTGTCCGATCGCAGCGAGTATTGAACTCCCGTCGGGCACCACTAGAAAGCCTCCTAATATAAATTATCATTGCCCATCGCATTGCCAGCGAGGCTACCTGTCCGATCGCGGCGAGTATTGAACTCCCGTCGGGCACCACTAGAAAGCCTTCTAATTTAAATTATCATGGCCCATCATCCCTAGCGAGGCTACCTGTTTGATCGCAGTGAGTATTGAACTCCCGTCGGGCACCACTAGAAAGCCTCCTAATATAAATTATCATTGCCCATCTCATCGCCAGCGAGGCTACCTGTCCGATCGCAGCGAGTATTGAACTCCCGTCGGGCACCACTAGAAAGCCTTCTAATTTAAATTATCATGGCCCATCATCCCTAGCGAGGCTACCTGTCTGATCGCAGCGAGTATTGAACTCCCGTCGGGCACCACTAGAAAGCCTTCTAATTTAAATTATCATGGCCCATCATCCCTAGCGAGGCTACCTGTCTGATCGCAGTGAGTATTGAACTCCCGTCGGGCACCACTAGAAAGCCTCCTAATATAAATTATCATTGCCCATCTCATCGCCAGCGAGGCTACCTGTCCGATCGCAGCGAGTATTGAACTCCCGTCGGGCACCACTAGAAAGCCTTCTAATTTAAATTATCATGGCCCATCATCCCTAGCGAGGCTACCTGTCTGATCGCAGTGAGTATTGAACTCCCGTCGGGCACCACTAGAAAGCCTTCTAATTTAAATTATCATGGCCCATCATCCCTAGCGAGGCTACCTGTCTGATCGCAGCGAGTATTGAACTCCCGTCGGGCACCACTAGAAAGCCTTCTAATTTAAATTATCATGGCCCATCATCCCTAGCGAGGCTACCTGTCTGATCGCAGTGAGTATTGAACTCCCGTCGGGCACCACTAGAAAGCCTTCTAATTTAAATTATCATGGCCCATCATCCCTAGCGAGGCTACCTGTCTGATCGCATTGAGTATTGAACTCCCGTCGGGCACCACTAGAAAGCCTTCTAATTTAAATTATCATGGCCCATCATCCCTAGCGAGGCTACCTGTCTGATCGCAGTGAGTATTGAACTCCCGTCGGGCACCACTAGAAAGCCTCCTAATATAAATTATCATTGCCCATCTCATCGCCAGCGAGGCTACCTGTCCGATCGCAGCGAGTATTGAACTCCCGTCGGGCACCACTAGAAAGCCTTCTAATTTAAATTATCATGGCCCATCATCCCTAGCGAGGCTACCTGTCTGATCGCAGTGAGTATTGAACTCCCGTCGGGCACCACTAGAAAGCCTTCTAATTTAAATTATCATGGCCCATCATCCCTAGCGAGGCTACCTGTCTGATCGCAGTGAGTATTGAACTCCCGTCAGGCACCACTAGAAAGCCTTCTAATTTAAATTATCATGGCCCATCATCCCTAGCGAGGCTACCTGTCTGATCGCATTGAGTATTGAACTCCCGTCGGGCACCACTAGAAAGCCTCCTAATATAAATTATCATTGCCCATCTCATCTCCAGCGAGGCTACCTGTCCGATCGCAGCGAGTATTGAACTCCCGTCGGGCACCACTAAGAAAGCCTCATAATATAAATAATCAAATAGCCTATCTAATTGCCAGCGAGGCTATCTGTCCGATCGCAGCGAGTATTGAACTCCCGTCGGGCACCACTAAGCCTCCTAAATGAGCGAATTCCCTATTACCAGTGGGGGGCTACACGTCCGATCGCAGCGAGTATTGAACTCCTGTCTGACGCCGCAGAAGCCTCCCAAATTCAAAACATGAAACAAACCATCAGCGAGGGCTTACCGCCTGGTCGCAGCGAGTATTGAACTCCCGTCGGGCTCCATTAGAAAGCCTCCTAATATAAATATTTAAATTGCCCTCCATCAATGGTGCTTACCCGTCCGATCGCAGTGAGTATTGAACTCCCGTCGGGCACTATTAGAAAACATTCTTATATAAATTATTAAATTGCCCACCATCAACGGGGGGGCTTACCCGTCCGATCGCAGTGAGTATTGAACTCCCGTCGGACACCACAAAAGCCTCCTTACATAATTTAATCAAATTACCCATCCGACCGCCAGCAGGGCTTACACGTCCGATCGCAGCGAGTATTGAACTCCCGTCGGGCACCACTAGAAAGCCTTCTAATTTAAATTATCATGGCCCATCATCCCTAGCGAGGCTACCTGTCTGATCGCAGCGAGTATTGAACTCCCGTCGGGCACCACTAGAAAGCCTTCTAATTTAAATTATCATGGCCCATCATCCCTAGCGAGGCTACCTGTCTGATCGCAGTGAGTATTGAACTCCCGTCGGGCACCACTAGAAAGCCTTCTAATTTAAATTATCATGGCCCATCATCCCTAGCGAGGCTACCTGTCTGATCGCAGTGAGTATTGAACTCCCGTCGGGCACCACTAGAAAGCCTCCTAATATAAATTATCATTGCCCATTTCATCGCCAGCGAGGCTACCTGTCCGATCGCAGTGAGTATTGAACTCCCGTCGGGCACCACTAGAAAGCCTTCTAATTTAAATTATCATGGCCCATCATCCCTAGCGAGGCTACCTGTCTGATCGCATTGAGTATTGAACTCCCGTCGGGCACCACTAGAAAGCCTTCTAATTTAAATTATCATGGCCCATCATCCCTAGCGAGGCTACCTGTCTGATCGCAGCGAGTATTGAACTCCCGTCGGGCACCACTAGAAAGCCTTCTAATTTAAATTATCATGGCCCATCATCCCTAGCGAGGCTACCTGTCTGATCGCAGTGAGTATTGAACTCCCGTCGGGCACCACTAGAAAGCCTCCTAATATAAATTATCATTGCCCATCTCATCGCCAGCGAGGCTACCTGTCCGATCGCAGCGAGTATTGAACTCCCGTCGGGCACCACTAGAAAGCCTTCTAATTTAAATTATCATGGCCCATCATCCCTAGCGAGGCTACCTGTCTGATCGCAGTGAGTATTGAACTCCCGTCGGGCACCACTAGAAAGCCTTCTAATTTAAATTATCATGGCCCATCATCCCTAGCGAGGCTACCTGTCTGATCGCAGCGAGTATTGAACTCCCGTCGGGCACCACTAGAAAGCCTTCTAATTTAAATTATCATGGCCCATCATCCCTAGCGAGGCTACCTGTCTGATCGCAGTGAGTATTGAACTCCCGTCGGGCACCACTAGAAAGCCTTCTAATTTAAATTATCATGGCCCATCATCCCTAGCGAGGCTACCTGTCTGATCGCATTGAGTATTGAACTCCCGTCGGGCACCACTAGAAAGCCTTCTAATTTAAATTATCATGGCCCATCATCCCTAGCGAGGCTACCTGTCTGATCGCAGTGAGTATTGAACTCCCGTCGGGCACCACTAGAAAGCCTCCTAATATAAATTATCATTGCCCATCTCATCGCCAGCGAGGCTACCTGTCCGATCGCAGCGAGTATTGAACTCCCGTCGGGCACCACTAGAAAGCCTTCTAATTTAAATTATCATGGCCCATCATCCCTAGCGAGGCTACCTGTCTGATCGCAGTGAGTATTGAACTCCCGTCGGGCACCACTAGAAAGCCTTCTAATTTAAATTATCATGGCCCATCATCCCTAGCGAGGCTACCTGTCTGATCGCAGTGAGTATTGAACTCCCGTCAGGCACCACTAGAAAGCCTTCTAATTTAAATTATCATGGCCCATCATCCCTAGCGAGGCTACCTGTCTGATCGCATTGAGTATTGAACTCCCGTCGGGCACCACTAGAAAGCCTCCTAATATAAATTATCATTGCCCATCTCATCTCCAGCGAGGCTACCTGTCCGATCGCAGCGAGTATTGAACTCCCGTCGGGCACCACTAAGAAAGCCTCATAATATAAATAATCAAATAGCCTATCTAATTGCCAGCGAGGCTATCTGTCCGATCGCAGCGAGTATTGAACTCCCGTCGGGCACCACTAAGCCTCCTAAATGAGCGAATTCCCTATTACCAGTGGGGGGCTACACGTCCGATCGCAGCGAGTATTGAACTCCTGTCTGACGCCGCAGAAGCCTCCCAAATTCAAAACATGAAACAAACCATCAGCGAGGGCTTACCGCCTGGTCGCAGCGAGTATTGAACTCCCGTCGGGCTCCATTAGAAAGCCTCCTAATATAAATATTTAAATTGCCCTCCATCAATGGTGCTTACCCGTCCGATCGCAGTGAGTATTGAACTCCCGTCGGGCACTATTAGAAAACATTCTTATATAAATTATTAAATTGCCCACCATCAACGGGGGGGCTTACCCGTCCGATCGCAGTGAGTATTGAACTCCCGTCGGACACCACAAAAGCCTCCTTACATAATTTAATCAAATTACCCATCCGACCGCCAGCAGGGCTTACACGTCCGATCGCAGCGAGTATTGAACTCCCGTCGGGCACCACTAGAAAGCCTTCTAATTTAAATTATCATGGCCCATCATCCCTAGCGAGGCTACCTGTCTGATCGCAGCGAGTATTGAACTCCCGTCGGGCACCACTAGAAAGCCTTCTAATTTAAATTATCATGGCCCATCATCCCTAGCGAGGCTACCTGTCTGATCGCAGTGAGTATTGAACTCCCGTCGGGCACCACTAGAAAGCCTTCTAATTTAAATTATCATGGCCCATCATCCCTAGCGAGGCTACCTGTCTGATCGCATTGAGTATTGAACTCCCGTCGGGCACCACTAGAAAGCCTTCTAATTTAAATTATCATGGCCCATCATCCCTAGCGAGGCTACCTGTCTGATCGCAGTGAGTATTGAACTCCCGTCGGGCACCACTAGAAAGCCTCCTAATATAAATTATCATTGCCCATCTCATCGCCAGCGAGGCTACCTGTCCGATCGCAGCGAGTATTGAACTCCCGTCGGGCACCACTAGAAAGCCTTCTAATTTAAATTATCATGGCCCATCATCCCTAGCGAGGCTACCTGTCTGATCGCAGTGAGTATTGAACTCCCGTCGGGCACCACTAGAAAGCCTTCTAATTTAAATTATCATGGCCCATCATCCCTAGCGAGGCTACCTGTCTGATCGCAGTGAGTATTGAACTCCCGTCAGGCACCACTAGAAAGCCTTCTAATTTAAATTATCATGGCCCATCATCCCTAGCGAGGCTACCTGTCTGATCGCATTGAGTATTGAACTCCCGTCGGGCACCACTAGAAAGCCTCCTAATATAAATTATCATTGCCCATCTCATCTCCAGCGAGGCTACCTGTCTGATCGCAGTGAGTATTGAACTCCCGTCGGGCACCACTAGAAAGCCTTCTAATTTAAATTATCATGGCCCATCATCCCTAGCGAGGCTACCTGTCTGATCGCAGTGAGTATTGAACTCCCGTCAGGCACCACTAGAAAGCCTTCTAATTTAAATTATCATGGCCCATCATCCCTAGCGAGGCTACCTGTCTGATCGCAGTGAGTATTGAACTCCCGTCGGGCACCACTAGAAAGCCTCCTAATATAAATTATCATTGCCCATCTCATCGCCAGCGAGGCTACCTGTCCGATCGCAGCGAGTATTGAACTCCCGTCGGGCACCACTAGAAAGCCTTCTAATTTAAATTATCATGGCCCATCATCCCTAGCGAGGCTACCTGTCTGATCGCAGTGAGTATTGAACTCCCGTCGGGCACCACTAGAAAGCCTTCTAATTTAAATTATCATGGCCCATCATCCCTAGCGAGGCTACCTGTCTGATCGCAGTGAGTATTGAACTCCCGTCAGGCACCACTAGAAAGCCTTCTAATTTAAATTATCATGGCCCATCATCCCTAGCGAGGCTACCTGTCTGATCGCATTGAGTATTGAACTCCCGTCGGGCACCACTAGAAAGCCTCCTAATATAAATTATCATTGCCCATCTCATCTCCAGCGAGGCTACCTGTCCGATCGCAGCGAGTATTGAACTCCCGTCGGGCACCACTAAGAAAGCCTCATAATATAAATAATCAAATAGCCTATCTAATTGCCAGCGAGGCTATCTGTCCGATCGCAGCGAGTATTGAACTCCCGTCGGGCACCACTAAGCCTCCTAAATGAGCGAATTCCCTATTACCAGTGGGGGGCTACACGTCCGATCGCAGCGAGTATTGAACTCCTGTCTGACGCCGCAGAAGCCTCCCA